>JAQIXA010002829.1:0-16107 GCA_034699045.1 Nanhermannia cf. coronata Gr-Ori-00579 | reverse complement strand
TTCCCCTAAAAAATTATTTTTTAATTTTTAATCTGCGAGGGAGGGGATTTTTCAAAATTTTTAATTTTTCTTTATTCGTAAAATAATTCTAGCGCAGTATTAGAATAGCTCGATTATGACATGTGATATGTAATAGCTAAATTTATTCAACCTCTATCGAATGAGATGTATATCATGGAAATTGGGCTGATGGTCTTTGAGTTATTCACATTGAAAGTAGGTTCAGTTACTTAAAAAACTCCCTGTATATATACAAATCATATATTTTTCTACTTGCCATGAACTTGGCCTAGCAGAAAATAAACACTTGCCATATTTTCTTTGAAAAGTTAAAATAAATCATATTTTGAGCTATTTATATATAGAAAAAGGACCGAGATTCTGAATTTCGCATGCCCTTTAAATGATCCTTTAGCTAGTAAATTTCCTATTAAGAATCAAAAAAGTTTTTCTATAAAAAGTTAAACTGTACGTTAGAAACGATTAAGATTCAGAATTTTAACTTTTAATTGACCCATAAATTACCCCTTGTCCATTTAAGGGGTTCAGGGATCTTGAATCTTTTTTTTACATACAGTTTGACTTTTATAGAAAAGATATTTTTAACCCTTAATCTGGACTTTATAGGATTATTTAAAAGTCAAACAGATGCGAAATTCGAAATCTCTAAATTTTTATCACGGAGTTTTTATTAAATATAAATAGTTCAAATGGTAATTTTTTTAAATTTTCAAAGAAAATATCAAGTGCCTTTTTTTCCGCTAGTTCATGACAAATAGGTAAATAGGTTATGTAAATACGAGTATTTGTTGAAAGTTTCTTTGAATTTTTTTGAAATTACAAACATTTTTTTATAAAATTTGATTTTGATTTTGAAAACTCAAAAGCTTGAATTGAAAATATTTTAATAAAAATCCAAATCTTTGTATGTGAATTAAACTATGTACTCGATGATGCCTTTTTTGTTATAACTACTTTATTTCTGATATAGCCTTATATTTTCGGCAAAATTCGGTAAAAAAATATATGCCATTCTTAGATTTATTGTGACTTTAAAAACTTTTACACTCAAGGATATACTGAAATACAGAATATTTATAAAGTGTTCAGGATACAAATCGTACAATTTATTTAATTGAACTTACATTTTTATAACTGCCATTAGATGTCTGATTTTTTTCAAAATTAATATCCGAACCGAGAACTTTACCCCCGAATTGGAATAAAATGAACAAATAAAAATATAACGGAATCCTCATTTTAAAAAAATAGTCGCGTCTAAAATACATACAATAATTATTTAATTTTGGTTTGTGCAGTATATTATATATATACCTATTGTATAAAAGAATCAATTTTCAATAAAAAAAACTACAAGAAAAACTACATAAAGAAAATATAAATAATGTTTAAAAATGTTATATAGTAAAATACATGTATTTCAAGGATCCTTTATAATCTGGAGTTGTCACTTAAAATTAAAATTTCTTAAAAAAATTGCGATAAAATGACAATTTTAGTTACATTATTTTTTGTCCAATTTTTAAAAATAGAGAATTTAAAATTTCCAAAAAATTTCCCAAGGACCTTCATTTAAGTTTCTATATACCTTTATTAAATGCATATGGCCATACCTATGTCTATATTAAGGATAGGTATATGTATGAGATTTGAAAATTATAAATTTCCAGGAAAAATAAACTGGTTACCTAATCTACTGCCTGATATTATATCGCAGTCAGTAGTACATAGAACCAAAATCCTTATATCTAAAGTTTAAATGTACATGGTAGTGGGTGGCCTTGATTTTTCTACTTAATGCTTTTATGTGACTCGTTAGTTATACATTATAATAGTAATCTACCTAGTTACTAACTATAAAGTATATAATAAATAAACTCAATGTAACTCACATTGAATAGTATACCATATTTATGCTTATATAGTACTGATTTTAAGGTATGTAATTATAGGGTCACAATAAAACATTTAGAACTAACGTAAGTTATTTAAATATATCTACTCGCTCTATATGTAACTGCATCCAAAGGGTAAAAATTGTTTGGATTTTACATCAAATACAAAGTGCCATTATAGAAAGATTATTCAATTTAAAATTTTGAAATTCTGAAATTTTGAAATAAAAAAAAATTGGATAAATTATTTCCAAAATCAAATATAATTTTTAAATACAGTAGAATGTTGAAAAACACTATGTATTGAGACTTGGGATATATATCACAATGACCATAGGTATTTTTCATAGGTATGTTCAGTTCTAAGGCCAAAACAAAAAAATGTCTATACGCTTAAACCTATTAAAATGTTAAATATTTAAAATGGTCTAGTTACCTATAAACTTTTTATTAAAAATAAAAATATATTTGCAAAAAACCCTTCGAAAACCCTTCGATAAAAATCTGATAAAAAATATATATAATGATTCCTACTTTCTTAATCAAATTTGATAAAATAAAAATAGTTTATTTTCTATAATACTCGTATGCATTTACAAATATGAGAATTTTTAGAGAATTTTTCATTTTATGAACGATTATACAGTTTGTTTTCATATAACTCACACATTTTTAAATAACCTAGAAAAAAGGCATTTATGTGTAAGAATAAAAGTGTAAGTAGGTAATATAAAATATACAAAAATTAAAATCAATTTTTGTTCAATCTTGAATATCAAATTTCTTTTTTAAGTACAGTATTTAAGAGTACAATCCAAGTTACACAGCCGATTATTAAAATAAAACAAGAAATTGTCCAAAATTTCCAAAAACTCTCATCTTCAAAGTATTTTTCACGTTTTTGTTTGAGAAATTCCATCGTTTCTTCAACTCGATCCTTCAAGTTATCGAGCATTTCTTGTGGGATTTCAAACAAATATTTCTCCAAATAATTCTCAAAGTCAAATGTCACTTTTGTCAGGTAAAGTTGGTGATAAGCCTTGAAATTATGGCCTGAATTATAATGAGACCTTTTTCAACACATTTGAGCATACATTGCCCGTACACCTGGTTAAAATACTCAACCGCGTTCTTCCAACTTTTCTTCAAGTTTTTTCAAATTTTCAAAATGCCCAGGTGTTTCTTTTGAGAGTTTTTCATTAATTTTTGAATCGAATTGGAGCCTCAAATTTTCTAAATTTTTTGAATCAAAATGATTGAATTGGGGTTTTTTAATAAGATCTTCGATTGTACGGTTTTTAATAATAAAATGAGTGTTAATTAGATCAGATTCTTTGAATAATTTCTTTTCTGTCCATTTGGTCATTTTTTGGCTGTATTTTTGAACAGAAGGTTCCAAAATTCTGACAAAAATTTTGTCCTGATTGACATTGATTTTCGAGCCATCATCTGAACTGGTCAAGTTGGCCTACAAAATGTTAAAAAATATAATTATATTGTTTAATTTAAAATTATTTTTTTTCAAATATGTATATCCTATTATAAAAAATTAAAATCATTTACTAAATACGCCTATTTATACTGGAAATTGAAAAAGTTATTTTATTATATCATTGTTTTAGCAATTTTTTTAGCCGGCTAATTACTTATTAATGCCGATAACATACCTGACTATTGTCGGATGATTGTGATTGTAGATCCCCGTATAAAAGGCGCCTAAATTCAATCAAATATTTGATTCTTGTTTCAAGTGCTGGAATTAAATTATTCAAATCATTCATTTTATCAACAAGATCCAATGATTCATCATTATCATCCATCGAATTTTCTAAAAAAATAATTTTTTTATCAAAATGGTAGATTTATAAAAGTAGTTTTGAAATTGAAATTTAAAATTTTTTTAAAAATTTGACATGAAATATCTCGGCTATCGAAACTTAAGATCGAAACTTAAGATTCAAGGTTTAAATTCTTCAGAGTTTGTTCAATAAGCCTGTACCTGTCCAACATTATAATTATAATTTTAAAACTCAAAATTTATAATTTTGTATTATTTGTGGGCCAAGGGCAGGGGTGATTGAATGAAGCATTAAAATTTTTAGAAAGTTATTCCGAATCTGAAACCTGAAACTCACTAGAAGTTGATTATAAATTGTGCGAGCAAAGCGTTGAAAACGTCTCAAGTCACCCCATTTTTCCAGTGACAAAGGTAAATTTTCTGGTTAAATGGACGTCAAATTCGGAATCTCCGTCATCGATTACCCCTTAGGCCACTCAAACCTCATTTTTGATTTTTTTCATTTGATTAACATGGGGAACCCTTAAAGGGTCCCTTGACCCCAGGGGGTGGGGCAATCTGAACATGAGCATGCACAACTAGACCCTATAAAGGTCCTTCATGCCAAATTTGGTTAAGATCGGTTCAGTAGTTTTCGAGTTATGCCGCGAACATACAGACAGACAGACAGACATATAGACGGACAAAGTGCAAGCAAAGTTGAATAGTAAGAGCTCGCTTCGCTCGCACAATTATTCAAATAGTTTATATCCCTAATGATCAAACTTGATAACAGAGGGAGAAATTACAAGAAAATTTGAAAAATATGTAAGAGCTTGCTTCGCTCGCGAAATATTTGTGTTCCATACTATTTTAACTTATTTTTCAATTATATATTGACTATACCTTTAAATTGTACGATTCTATTTTATCTTAAGGGATCTTAAGTCCTATAAAGTAATCCCTTACAGTTCCTTAAAATTCCTTATAAGTGGATATACCTAAGGGTTGATATTTATATACAGTATATATAAATATAATATATACAGTATATATATTAAACTTACCAGTATATAATATACTGGTAAGTTTAAAACTTGACCAGCAAATGTCAAGTATTGACATTTTTTGACAGGTTTTAGCTATAGTGTCTGTCTATATAGTATTACAAAATATTTGATTTTGGTATGTTTTAACTTTCTAAAATATATTTTTGCCTTTTATTTTGCAATTATTTTATGAATTTTTAAGAAAAACTGAGATAAAAATCAATAGTTTATTTCGGATAATTTTTTTTAAAATATTTTTTTAAACTTTTTTAATACTTTCCAGCATAGTACATAGAGTTATGAGGGCCATGCTAGTTGGATAGTTGACAGACATGACCCTAATTATTGCCTATACTTATACCAATACTTGCCACCCATACATCCAACCTTTTGACCTTTTGATCGTATGACCTTATGAGCCTTTTTGATCGAAATCGAAACCAAAATTGTAAAAAATATGATTTTTAGTGTATAAATCTCATTTGACCCATCACTTTTCACATTATTTTAAAGAATTTGATGGAGAATCCAATTTCAAAAAACTAGTTCACTATTTATCTCCTATTTCCATTTATAAATAAATCATAATATAAATTATAAATTATAAATAATTTACAATTTCTAAATTTTGTTAAATTTTTTAGAATTCTTCAATCAGAAAAACCACCAAATTTTTTTCAATTTGTTCACACAAAATTGAGTTGTGGTAATCCAATTAAATTGTAAATAACATTCACCTAATAAAAATAATGTCATTTCATTAACTACCCTTAATGGTAGACTAACACACCATTTATGAAAGAATATTCGAAGTACCTATACTTGATATCAAAAGGTTATCTTGTTAGATCAGATCGAACATCTGGACAAATTCTCTAATATTATATACCTAAGGTATATTCTGGTAAGTATCTAAAATAAACAATCCTGACTTCTGCTATATGACTAGTATAGCTTATAGAACCCGAACATTTTGTATATTTTAACTTATATATTATATAATATTATCTGCGCATATAATCCAGATACCTATATGTTTACACTAGTAACTCGTAACGTATACAGGGTGTTCCAAAAGTATGTGATGAAAATTTATAGGCCCTAATCTAGTATAGGCCAGATCGCATTTTTGAACAAGTAAGATATCAAATCGAGAGGAAATTAAAGGGAAAATAATGAATCTCAAACAAAACCTTTTGATGCTAAGGTTATCAGGAAAAATGTTATGGGTCAATAAACTCAATACATTTTCCATGGGAGAAAAATATAAATAGGTCAAAATTGTTTAAAAAGAATTTAATTGTCAAGATATATGATTTCCAGACATAATAACGCTCGGAAATGGTAAATTTTAACAATCTATGTCTTTTGGAATAATTTTAGCTATTTTCCATTTTTTTCGATTTTTTTCCCATATGTAAAATGTCTTGAGTTCATTGACCCATATCTTTTGACCTGCAATTCTTAATATCAAAGGGTTTTGGGATTCGTGATCTCAGTTAAATTTCATATCGATTCGATATCTCACTTTTTTTAAAATCCGATCCGGTATAATATGCTATATTAAGGCCTAAACATTTTCACCATATACTTTTGAAATACCCTGTACAGATATGTATTACCATCCATCGGTACAAATAATCTTGGTCAGTTTAACCTTATCCTTACGTCAAAGCCTTATTTCTAATTCTATACTCTATACTCTCTAATTTATTATTTATTCAAGGTTTTTCTACAATTTTTTTTAAAAATGGACAAAATTTCTGAAAATTGCGAAAATTTAAAAATTGAACACCTTTCTAAACATTTCATCAATTTACCAGACATTGTAATTTGACTAATTTTTATATCATATTTTATACATTTCAAAAAATTTATTTTACATTTCAGATTCAATATAAAATTTTGCAATATGTCGACTTTGAGGACCTACTATCTCTAAGAAGCACCTGCAGCCAGACTAGAATTTATGTAGACCAAAAGAGAATTTTACAATCAAGGGTCATAGTCCATATAAGAGATATAACTCAATTTGAAAATTTAATTACAATCACTCAAGTACCATGGGACAACTTTATACTGGATTGCCAATTTCCAAATAATTCACCAGAAATCGATATTTTAGTTGAAAAATTTGTCTCAAAATTTGCAAATTCCATAAAATCATTTTCAAGATTTCCCAAAACACAAAGCCTTTACAGTGAAAGTGTAGAAATGAAGAAATTATATAAAGATTGTTCATTTGGATCAAAATTCTTACTTCAATATGGGAAATATATTTTAGAATCTCAAAATGAAGTCGAGGGGCTGGAAAACATTTCGATATCGAGTTTAATTATGTCAAAAAAATATCAAAACCAAAACACAAATAGCCAAGAATTAGATGAAGATTTTCCTGGTCAAATATTTCTTATGGCTTCTTTAACTCGGGTTAAAAAGCTGGAAATTGAAGAAATTTTGGTAGATAAGGGCCTCAAATATACAAAAATCTCAGAGCCATGGTTTTTCTCAAAATTTTTAGAAATTTGTCCAAATTTAAGGAAACTTGGTATAAGTCACAAAATTGGGAAAAAATGTCAACTCAAATTAATGGAAATTTCACCAAAATTAGAGACTTTAAAATTTTTGGATGTTAAGGCTTATGACAGTCAAATTATGTCTAGTGAATATTTTTTGAATATTTTCTCACAAGGAGATTTCAAAGTGGAAAATTGCCATTGCAATTGGTTACAAGCTATATTGGATTTAAATACATCTTTAGGTATAATATAATACATTTTTTAAAGATTAAGATAATATATACAGTATATGTACCTATATAAAATTTTTATCTTTTTATACATATTTTAGCAAATGATCGAATTAAGTCCATTTGTGTACCATTTACTCAATTGAAAATTCTTCGTAAATTTAATAAAATTGAGAAAGTATATGTGACTGATGAAACCAGGACCCTTCATGATTTTGGTATGTATATTTTTTGTATGGACGAGACAGATGACTAATATGTTACTAAGGTAAAAATATAATAAAAGTGTAATAAAATAAAAGTAATTATTGCATAGAAAATGTAATTTATAGAAATTGTTATTTAATCCCTGACAATAGTTACCATATTTTACTTTTATTTCTACTATTTTATGAGATAATTACTTTGATTACACTTTGATTACAATTTACCCTAAATTCTACTTTTCTATGCGATAACTAAAGGTACTTTTATTACACTTTTATATCAATTTTGCTACAATTATTAAAAATTACAGTGAAAATATACATTTGGACTTACAAATAAGAAATCAGTCAAATCTTTGAGATTGATTTTTTTCTAATAATTTTTTTCCTAAACTACCTGCATTAGTACAAAAGAGTTAGGTTAGGTTAGCCACTATAAAGAAAGTAAAATGGCTGCTCTGCGGCATAATTATCGAACTCCAAGATTTTATCTCGCGTGCTTATACATATATAACCTTATGGGATATCGAATAAGATATGTATTTCAAGCGTAAATTAACGATTATTTTGACCAAATTTTGAACATTTTTAACTTGGTTTTGTCAAATTTTGAAATATTTAGAACAATTTTGACAACTTTTAACTTTTGACTTTCGACCAAAATTTTTCAATAAGCTGATCTTAAAAATATGTTTCCTTACTTGTTAGAAAAATTTTAAACTTCATTACATATTATTCTAGCTTCAACTGGTATCAATAAATATCTGCGCCGGGTATATCATAATCATAATAATATTTTTCTTATTACTTACATTAGATGGAACATTTTATGAAAATCCGAATCTAAAGGAGATAATATGGGTGAGAAATCCAAGTCTTGAAGAACCCAATTTCAACATTGGCTTCAATTGG
This sequence comes from Nanhermannia cf. coronata Gr-Ori-00579, assembly GCA_034699045.1. NCBI lineage: Eukaryota > Metazoa > Arthropoda > Arachnida > Sarcoptiformes > Nanhermanniidae > Nanhermannia > Nanhermannia cf. coronata Gr-Ori-00579. The sequence continues at coordinate 7,498 of JAQIXA010002829.1, read as the reverse complement.
CTTTGTGGTGTTGAAAGAAATAATTTAAAATCACTCACTTTAGAAAAACCTGCAAATTTTACTTTAGCAATCGCCAGCCTCATTTCTACAAATTTACAAAATTTAGTCGAACTAACTTTGCTTGACATTCATGTGGCGAATTTTTTTCAAGATTTTTCAAAAATTTGGGAAAATTGCATCTTAATCCAGAAACTTGTTATTTATATACATTTTCACACTAGCTTTTTTTGGGATAAGGATTTCTTTGGAACTTCTTTTTTACAACTTAAACGTAATATGTACATATTAAAAATATTTTTTGAAATTATTAAGTATATATGTATTTCAAATTTAAATAACTATGTTTTAAAAAGGTTTAAGAAAGTTTTGCTTATGGACTGATATGATAGATCTGGGACACACATTTGCAACCATTTTTCGAAATATGAAGTTGACAACATTTCGATTGAGATTAACAACCCAGTTAGAAAATGTAAAAGTAAGTTACGGTAATTATAAAAAAATTTAAATGGTTCAAAATATTTAGTTAAAAAAGATGGGTTTTTGATGGATTTTTTGGTTATTTGAAAAATGATAAAAGTTTCAGTTTGTGGATTTTTGTACACTTTTTAAAAAATTACTATTTGCATGGAATTAAATTCTACACATTTTTTATACGATTTTTTCAAAAATTTTGAAAGCTGTAAGATAAAAAGGCTTCAAAATTATTTGTTAAAATGAGATTGCGGTAATATTTATTTTATATAGCGAGATTACTAAAAATCCATTAAAAAATTTCTTTATTAAAAATTAAAAAATTTAAAAAAAATTTTAATTAAAAAACAAGGACCATTTGTTATCAGATTTTATATATTATTATTATTTAATAAAGGAATTTATGGAATCATTTAAGCCGCTGATCAACAGTAATTTCTCTGAAAATGTGATTGAAATGTTGATTTCAATCACTTTGAAAAAGAAGCTGGGCTCACAATCAAAATATTTCAAAATTTTGAATTTTTTCAAAAGTATCGCACCACACTGTCAATTATACATTCGTGAGATGATTATGATTTCAAAATTTGAAAAGTTTTTGAATGAAAAAATATTAACTATTAATAGCAATGATAAATATTTGCCAATAATTGAATATGATCCTGGATTTGGACCAACTTATCCATCATACTATTGTTGTAGTGTAACTGAGAATGAGCAAAAGAAAGTCAAACGAATCAAAATGGTTTTACTTGGAGATTCACAATGTGGAAAAACATGTATTTATATCGTTTATGCCAGTAAATCATTTCCAACTGCATATATTCCAACAGTGTAAGTAGCTAGCGTTAAACTTATAACACAGTATTGTGTTAGCGAATCGAGCATTTACTATTCAAACTTTCATCCACTTTGTCCGTCTGTCTGTATGTCTGTTTGTCTGTCTGTCGAGAGAACTACTGGATCGATCTCAACCAAACTTGGCATGAAGGACCCCCTTAGGGTCTCGGTGTGCCATTTGTGCAAAAATTTCATATTCAACTATACCTATTGAGATCATAGAAACCCTATAAGGGTTCTCCAAGTTAATCAAATTGTGAAAAAGTCAAAAGTTAGATAATTTTGGGGATGATTTATGAAGGATATTCCAAGTTTGGCAACCCTTCGATTGTAAATTGACCCAAGAAAATGACTTTTGAAGGTGACCCATGTGATATCTTGAGATTCAAATGATTCTAGAGGGAATTAACATGGAATTTTAAATTTAATTTATCTCATATACTATGAAAATTGGAGCAACTTAAATAGTCTTTAATGCTTTATTCGCACAATTTATAAGCAACTTTTATTGATTTAATCAATTCTTTATTTAGTATAATACTATACAAATATTTTGATAATGACAAAAATGTAATTAGGTTTTGGAGTTATATTGCTGATATTGAACTTGACAGCCAAAACGTAAATCATTCAATTTTTATTAATTTTTTTTCTAGGGTACTATTATTACGAGTATAAAAGCCATAGTAATATAAAAAGTAACTATAACAAGAAATATTCTATGCTCTTATTTTGGCTGTTATCCAAACACTCCTGTTAATTTAATAAAGGGATCTTTAACTACGCTTAACCTGACCTAACATAGCCTGACATAATTCAACCTAACCTACCCTTAAAGTTAGCAATTAGGAAAATTAGGAAAAGATTAGTAGGAGCAATTGAGAATTTAGCAGGATACATTTTATATTCGCCTCTTATTTATAGGTTGAAGTAGCACTATGGGATACAAATTGTTCGCCACAAGGAGATCGATATAGGCATCTATCGTATTATGATACATCTATTTTGGTCATTTGCTATTCAATCGGAGACCGGAAGTCACTTGACAACGTGGCGAACATTTGGTATTTGGAAGCCAAACAGTATTGTGGTATGTACCCTTTTGAAATTTCAAAAAAGTAAAAAAAAAAAAAAATGAAAATATCTTTGAGCAGTTTAAGAAACAATCAACTTTAAATTAGTAAAATCTGTCAATCAAAAGCTGAGTAAATTTAATTTGAAATTAATGTCAAAATTTTGAAAAACAAAATTTTGACAATTTTCAAGTGGGAGGAAAAATGATTTTCAAGCACTTTTATAAATTTTTTGTCAAACTTTAATTTTTTTGTATAATATTTGTAGCTTAAATGGGAAATCAGTATCAGAAACAATGTTTTTTCAGTTAAATATATTTCTGTAATTCTATTATCTGTGCCCATGTCTATAGGTAATGTCCCTCTACTTCTTGTTGGGACCAAAAAGGATCTGAGGGGTGACCCAAAATATATGGCCAGTTGTGTTAGCTACGAAGAAGGCGAGCTCATGATGGACAAAATCCATGCGGTTGGTTTCCTTGAATGTTCAGCCCTTGAAAATGATGGAATTGACGAGGAAGCTGCCACAAGAGCTGCTATACATTTGTGTTAGGTAAATAATGCACTTCTACTCAGAGATACGAGTATACACTTGAATTTAATATTCTAATTAAGGATAAATGACTTCTTTCGGAATAATTGTGCGAGCGAAGCAAGCACTTACTATTCAACTTTGTTTGCACTTTGTCCGTCCATCTGTCTGTTAGTATGTTTGTCCAGAGGTTACCTCGAAAAAAAACTGGACAGATATTCCCCAAATTTCATAGGGTCTCGATGGGAAAGATTTTACAGATGAATTTGAATTCATACTTTGAGTCATCAATTGGATATTCAAATCCTCAAAAACCTCACCAGGAACTTTGTTTAACAATGATTTTTCTGGTTTTTATAAAATTTCAAAACATATTGATTAGGCACATATACTTTGAGATGTTTTCAATATTGGCTTCATATATCTATCAAATTGTATACTTTTGGAGACAATTTTTTTGAATGCTAAAATTGAACGTTTTTTTCTAAATTTAAAAACAATGATTTAATTGTCTAAAAAATCCACTTTGAACATGTTCTATTCGTCTAAAAATTTGTATTCAATTACTTCCTTATTTACTAAACTAAATCTTACTGTATCCATTTCAACAAAATCTAAATAAATTTTGAGAAAATTATTATAGTAAAAATATCAGTAAATAACTTTTTTTTTATTTATTTTGCATATATTTTATTACCTCCTATGTACATAGGTAGGGTACATATTTTATTGATTAAAGTTAATTTTTGTATAAATAAGGTTGAAGACTGAGGAGTGAATTGTTTATATTCAAATTTCTCAAATTGTTCCAAAATTCTTCAATATGAAATTAATTCTCTATCTCTCTCTCTTGGTCGTCTTCGTGAACTTTTCCCATGGAAACTCCTTCTCAAAGGTCAGGCCTGACCTGAGGGAAACCATGATGAACAAAAATAATATCGACATTTTGGTCATGATTGACGAGATCGACTCTGTTCTGGACTCAGTCACCTCCAGATACACAAGGGTCACAACTCATGGACAAAGAGCGAACTCTGTACATCGAGCCCTCACAGCCCATGCTGCCAGAACCCAAAAATCAACTCTTGATTTTTTGGCTACTAGAAAAAGACCAAATAAAATTAAGTCATATTGGATCAACAATATGATCTTGGTTAAAGGGGCTGACCCAGAACTCATCATAGCTCTCGCTGACCGACCAGAGGTTACTGAAATCTTCGAAGATGCAATCATATATATGGACGACAGAGTCGTCGATATGGGAGAATTTACAACTATGGAATTGGACGATGGAAACTTGGAATGGGGGCTCAGAACCATCCGTGCTCCAGAAGCCTGGGAAACAACAAGAGGAGAAGGTGTCATCGTCGGTAAGCTCGCTAAAATATTTGAAATTTATCTAGGTATATGTATTTTTGGATTTATATGTGATTAATTATTAAATCTCATTATAAGGTATTATTGATAGTGGTGTCAAAGTCACCCATACCATGATCAGGGACAGTTATATGGGTAATAATGCCACAAAATTTGCTTGGCACAATCCATACAATCCAGCTGATTCGGAACCTTACGATGTAAGAGGTCATGGGACCCACGTCGTTGGAACCATCACCGGAACGAACGGAATCGGTGTTGCTCCCAAAGCCAAATGGATTTTTTGTAAAGCAATTGACGATGAAGGAAAAGCAAACAATGCTAATTTTATCGCTTGTATGCAATTTATGGGTAGCTAAAATATAAATCTAAATACCTAATCTGATTCGAATTCAATTCGAAAATTTTCAACATAACATTCACATTTCTTAACCACATATTTAAATATTTAGCCTGCCCGCATCATCACTCTGGACCTGAAGAAGGATCAGACTGTGACCAAGCTCCACAAATCGTCTCTAACTCATGGATTACCTGGAGTACAGAGACCGCTTTTGATGGCGTCATCAACGCATGGCACGCTATCAATATTTGGCCAGTTTTTGCTGCCGGAAACTCTGCCCATGGAAAATTTTGTTCATCCATTGTAATTTCAATAATTTCATTTTAACCATTAATTAAAAAAATAAACGTGTTTATACATATTTTTGTATTAATTTAAAGAAATCACCAGCTAATTCAATTTCAGATGTCATCTCTGTTGGAGCCACAAATGAATCAGAACAGTGTGCTTATTTTTCCTCAAGAGGCCCAGTCAGAGAAACTGAAATTTATCCACATATCTCAGCCCCAGGAGAAAATGTCCGATCAGCCGGAATCAAATCAGACACATCTTATGCAACCATGGACGGAACTTCAATGGCCACTCCACACGTCTCAGGTTAAAAAACTCTTATTTATTTTACAACTTTATTTTAGGAAATTACGATTTTAATATTAATTTTGGATGTTTTAGGAGTTTTAGCTTTATTGGCTTCAGTTTCAAACAAAGAAAACAAATTGACCCGTTACCATGATATCAAACGAGCTCTGGCAATATCAGCAAACACTCAAGCCCTTGTTGGGAATGGTAATTTTTAACAAGAGTGTTGCACATTAGTCTCAAATTAAGGTCTAAAATTTTAATATATGTATCTAAATTATCTTTTTGAACTTTTATTACATAAATGAAGGTGAAATTTGCGGAGGAATCTCCGACAGCGAATGGCCAAATAACTTTTTCGGTTACGGAAGAATCGATGCTGCCGCAGCTTTAGACGTTATTTCTAACAATTACTGATAAATCAATGTAACTTAAAACTCTCTTTGTTTATCTTACATCATTAAATTCAGATTATATTTTTTATTGTAAAAATTACCCTACTCTATATATACATATTATAAGACATTGCATTGTAGTAAACTTAATATAAATTTAAAATATGAATAGATTTGTATCATAGAATTCATTTTAAATTTTATTTTGCATTTTAAATTGTAGGTACATACTCGTATAAGCTACCTATTTTAGCCTAAATTATATTAAAAGGTCAAATCTTATAAAATATGATTAATTTTTATTTTGAAATTTGTAAATTTATCAAAAGGATTCTTTGGGTTTTCAGGCTTTTTGTTAATTAGCCTGAATTAGCCTGAATTTAATTAACATACATTAACATAGTTAAAGTATGTTAATTAATGCGTTATACAATACAAATATCAAAAAGACCGTTAAAACCAATAGATATCATTTCAACTTTTCAACCGTTATACTGGCACTTTAAATCTAAATGTAAATGTAGAAGATGTATAAAAATTATGAAGTGTATAAAAATGAGAAAAATTTTTTGGTACTATACTATACCTACTAAAGTAGGCTTAGGTTATAGTAGGTAACATTTTTACTCTAAATAAGCATCGCAAAACACTTATGCTTATTAATACATATTACTTATAGATTTGTCTTAGAAAATCGAAGAGTTCAATTACTTTTTATTTTTTTAAATTGATTCAATGATTTCTTTATTATACAATATAGATGATATAATTATATTCCGCATATAATATTTTATAATGTTGTTAAAATTATTTTGCTATCATTTTAAAGATTTGGGTAAAGAGCGAAATTTTGAACAAAACAACGGTTCGCTCCCCGAACCATACGGAAGTATCCTAAATTATTAATTGAATTTTTAAGTAAAGCTTTAAATATGTATAGTAAATTTAAGTAAGGAATTTTAAAAATAAACAATAGATATAGAGTTCTCAATTAAGGTATTTTAGGGTATTTACTCGGTTCATTTTCTATCTTTTTGGTCTAAAAGATACTCTGAATAATGTCTTTTTTTCAAATTACCTATTCGATTATCTTTTTTGTTTCAGATTTTTATTTTTCCAAAAGATTTATTGGCAATTTAAAAATAAATATGAAATTTTGAGATATTTTAATTAATTTAATATCATTTTCGAAATAATCAAACCCCAAAGGGTGGGGCAAAATTTGCCCAAATGACACACCCCTACCCTATGGGGGTTCTTCATGTCAAATTTGGTTAAGATCGGACCAGTAGTTCTCGAGTTATCTTCTTGATAAAAAGACAGACACACAGACAAAGTGCAAGCAAAGTTGAATAGTAAATTCTCGTTTTCCTCGCAAAATAAACTGGTTATTCATGTTTCAGGGCAACTTTCTAACCATTTTAAACTTGATTTAAAGTAAATAGGTAACATAGAAGCTGAGATTTCTTAAATTCAAAATTTTTTCAAAAAATGTAAAAAATGATAAATATGATTACCTAATATGATTAGGGCCTAATTAGGGAAAATTGTGTTATAAAAACCCATTATAAAGCTTATAATATGTTGCATCTACCTACACTCTAAGAAATCCGGTGATGATTTTTTCCGGTGAAATTATAATGGTGATATTTTTTTATCAAAATTTGGTAGTAATTATCACCGACTGGTAGCAATTACTACCAAATCTTAATAAATTATCACCGACTGGTAGTAAATTGCTACCAGTGGGTGATATTTACTACCAAATTTTGATAAAAAAATATCACCATTTTGGTGGGACTATATAATTTCACCAGCTCTGGAAGTAAAAAATCATCACCAATTTTTCTCAGTGTATGAATGTATTAGGTATGTATAAGCAATG
>JAQIXA010002828.1:0-16107 GCA_034699045.1 Nanhermannia cf. coronata Gr-Ori-00579 | reverse complement strand
GTCTATTTTTTGTAAGTTTTGTTTACATTATTATTTATATTTTTTTTTATGCTATATATTTTTAACCTTACTTATTTGTAGGGTACCTATACCACTACCACTACCACTCATATACCTATATGTATTTTTTTAATTTTAATTTTTAAGGTTATTAGCAGGCAGTAGGCAGTACAAATTCAGATATATAGGAATTCCATCTAAATCTAACATGTAACTCATCTTCAGTTCTGAAGAACCGAATCAAGCACCTTTACCTATCTAATCTTAAGTACCGTACGTAAGTACCTCAGTACCTGCAGTGTGCATCTAAAATTGAAGTTTTTCAGAGCTCAATTAAATGAATGATCCCGTTATTTTAGCCTAATGTAACATGGAAAACATATAGATTTGAAATTTTGATGAAATAGCTAATAGGCAATCTATTAGGCAGGTTTTCTAGAATCTAGAAAATATTAGGAATGCAAAAATAATTTGTATACCTTACCTAATTGAAAATAGGTAGGTAACACGTACCACTAAATTTTTGTTTTTACTTAGGTAGGTACTAGGTAGGGTACTAGGTAAATAAGTAGGCGCAGGTACTTGTATAAATTAATAACCTATGTACTTAACTGTACAATGTAATGTTAATGTACCTGTACTGTTTTACATACTTAATTTACTAGATCATTTTCAATTTATAAAAAATTATTGCGCAGATTATCTATACTTAAAACTTACCTACTTAAACTTCTTTATATTTAGAAAATTGACAAAAGTACCTACATGCCCAATTCGATCTCAATCGCAAAGTACTTTTCCTTTGAATGGTAATCATGAAATCAGTTGATTGCTTAACTTCATTGTGTTTACATTTAAGATACTCTACCCAAAATTTTCCCATTTTCATTTGAATTCTTTATGAATTTTATGATTAGAAGGCAAGTTGTTGAACTCTAATAACTAACTTGATTATTTTAATCATTAATCATTATCATACAAAATCTCAATTTTAATCATTATCATTAGCAAAACTGTTCAAAATTCAAAATATTATGTCTGGAAAAGAGAGGTAGGTACCTAAAAGGTATATTTATTGGCGTATTGGTAACCGGTATGGTTTATGTATTGCAATGCAAAGTAAATTGAACTTGAACTTGATAAATCAAAAAATGATAAGATAATTTGTAGTTTGTGTTTGTAATTTGTAGGCTATACAAATTAAAAATACTATAATTTTTTGCAATAGTAGGCGTATCTATTACTACTTAAATAAATTATAGAGTTTTAATTTTGAAGATCATTGTACAAAATAATGAATCCTTTCATTCCTTTCAAAGGGTAAGGATCATTTCAAGTTCAAGTCAAATCAAATCAAAGGATAACGATAATTTTAAAAATCAGAGTCGAGTAAATCAAAATTATATTTAGGATTATTAGTAGTATAGAAATAAAATAATGATTTACATTTGATCTTTTATAAACAAATTATAATATTTTTATTTTTTCTTATCATTTTCAGCCCTGAAGTCGAACAAAAATCATCGGAACTATTTGGGAAGCCTTCTGAATCTGGAGCTGGAGGAGAAAATACTACTCAAATTTCTGAACTATTAAATGGTTCTTCAAGATCAATTTCATCACCTACTGGTATTTTAACGATATCAAGATCTAATTCACCATTAGGTGAAGCTGAAACTATAAGTTTAACATCCGAATTGTCATCCGAAGAGCATTCGATAATGTTCTCAAGTGATCTGTCTCTTTCTGATGAATATCAGAGTTTTCGTGCTACCGTACCTTTGAAACAAATTGTGCTCAATACTAATTCAGCAAAAGTATGAATAATATTTTTAAAATTGTGTCTATTAGGTACTTGTACATATTTTACTATTTTATTTCATTTTTTCAGGCTTGGAAGATATTCGATCATGGACCTAAAAGTGTGAATACGCCTTTACTATGTTTAGCTCCAGTTTGTGGTACTGCAGATGTAAGTACCTATAATAAAATTTTGTACACGAATTTACAGGGTATGATTATTTGGCCTTTTTTAAAGATTTATTCCTAAATTCTAGATATTTTATCGTCAAATTCTTGGTTTAACTTTTCGAGGCATAAGAGTAATATCGGTAAGAAAAAGATAGTTTAGGTTATTCTCATCCCTTTCTTTGACTATTATCAAACTATTCCAATCTCCAATCTAGGTACTTTAATTTTATTTGTAGTGTTTTATTTTATTATGTATTATCTGTAGAAGTAGAAAGTACTAGTAGGTTACTATTTAGTCATAAAATTTAATATATATTCCTTACATCATACAGTTTAGATTTATAGAATATCAAAAACTTGTCATTTCCAAGATCAGGACAATGTACTATAGGATAAGATATGAATACTTTGATATAAGATTTTTTGAGAAGTCGTTAAATGGAATGAGATTGAGAATAGTTTGAAACAACTTTATGAATTTGACAAAATTACCAAGATTGAAATTGTTAAAAACTTTTACCTTCCCTATAACTAAAATAACTTTCCTACCCAATGAAACCTAACGTAACTTGTAAATTTTTGACCCATTACACATATACACGTATTACTTTAAATATAACTTCTACTACTCCTTAGTAATTTACTCAAAGCTTAGGTACCATTTTTATTAGTAGTATGATAGTACTTCTTTTTATTTAATTTTATTTAATATTTTTCAGGTTGAAGCACCTGTATATTGGTCTGTCAGTGAATGGTATGGAAAGGAAAGATTAAATTTTTTATAAAATGTAATATGTACTATCATAATTTTTTATTCAATAACTTCCTCTATATGAAATAGGTGTGATGGGTTTAAGCAACTTTTAGACCAAATGGATATTGATAAAGTGCATATTTTCGGAGCATCCATAGGTAAAAAAAAGTTTAAAAAAGTATACTCTACCTCTACTCTATCCTACCCTTCCCTAGCTATAAAGGATCAATGGCAAAAAGTTGAAAATTCCCTGGAGCTTTTCTATCCTATTCGTATTTACATTCACAATCTTCTAATTCTTTCATCATTTTAAGATTTGTTCTGTAATCCATGACGCAAAGAAAAGATATGTTTGATTTTGATCCGGTTTCATTTACTGCTACTTTTATTTTTGATCAATTTCCTGATGAGATCTACTCGTAGATCTCTAAATCAGAAATTTTTTCAAATAGGGTCACAAAATAAACTGAATTCTTTTCATTTCTATTTCTTTGCCCCGAGCAAACTCCAAAATCTCTTTAGAGTTTATTTACTCTCTCTACATTTTATACGAATAATGAATGTTTTCGTTGATTAGAAAATAACTTTTTGTACAAATTACGTAATAATATGTCAATAAGTTTACAAAGTAATTCAACTTACTTTTACTTGATCAAAACTTGAAAAAGAATTAAAGTTTCAAGAACCTAATCTAATCTAATACCTACTGATGATATAACTACCTATATTTACTTTTCTTTAGGTGGATTTCTAGCTCAAAAATTTGCGGAATCAACTAAATATTCTAGATGTGCATCATTAATCCTTTGTAATACATTTGTAGATACTTCAATATTCAATTATAATGAATCCTCAAAAGTGTAAGTATAGAAAATGTAGTAAAAGATCCGATTTTGCCGAAATTAGCATGAATTGAAATGGAATTTTTTAAAAATAGTTTTTGGATGTTACCATCAATAATTTTAAAGAAAATGATCTTGGGGAATTTTTCTACATCAGAGTCTAAAGATAGAAGTATTATTGAATCCATTGACTTCATGACAGAGAGGGTATAATATGAAAATCTTAAACTTAAAATATTAATAAGGCTTAACAAAATTGGAATATCTTTTAACTTTCTTTCTAATAAATCTATAATTCTTACTTAAATTTTTTTAACAGTTGGATACATTACAACAACAAGAATTAGCATCGAGGTAAGAACTTATAGACAGTAGGAAGTCAAAATCGCTATGTCAAAATGTGACAATATTTTTCAAGACCTTTAGATTTTAATTTGGTGAAATTGACAATGTATTTTTTTCTTTCTAGGCTTACAATTAACTGTGTAAACGCAAAAGTAGAAGTCAAAAAACTGTCACAGATTCCAATTACTCTAATTGATGTATTTGATGATTCAGCCCTGGATATTTCTGTTAAAGATAATTTGCACGCTAGCTATCCTCATGCTAGGCAAGGTAAAGATCATAAACATAAAAAGCAATATTTACAATATCGAAATCTAAAAAATTATCATTATTTTCAGCTCTTATAAGTTCTGGTGGAAATTTTCCCTACCTTTCTCGGTCTGATGAAATTAATATGCATGTTATGGTTAGCTACGTATAAATATACAAGAAGATAAGTTTTAATGTGAAAGTCTAATGAAATAATTCTTTTTTTTAAATAGATTCATTTACGAGGATTTATTGGTACAAAACACTCTGCGATTGAGTCACAATCTGATAAGCCTTTTGATGTAGTTATGTCGAATCATTTTTCGCTTGGAATGAACAATTCATCAAAAACAAATACTTCCGCTTTACCTTCCATTTAAAATATTTTCGTGATTCATTTTCAGGATAGAGGATTTTTGGTGATAATTAATAATCTAGAATTAATAATATTTTAAGATTAAGCATGATCCATTTTTAAAAAGTTGTAATTTTACTTTATCCATAATTTTTATACTTCGAATGTTCGCAATTTATCTTGGGGATCAAATTAATTTTTGTGCTTGTTTTGTAAAATTAGAGATTGATAAGACTTTATGTACCTAATTTTATACTTTTGTTCAATTATCTAGTAAAATATATTGAAGTACCTACTTTATTATTAAATATTTTTGTTTAATAAAGTCAAATTTTTTAAAGATATTTGATTACACTAATACCTATTTATTTATCTATTTATTTAATTTTTTTATCATTAGTAGAAAAGTTTAACGATAAATAGCATGAAAACAAAATTCAAAATAATATGCGTTCAAAAAACTCGAAACAGTAAAATATTTCGAAGTCAATTATTTAGATTTAGTTATTATTTATTATTACCATTAGGTAAACAAATAAAAATATCTCTACAATATTTTAAAATTAAAAAATCCAGTGCAAATAATTAGTAAAATAGTTTTATATCTAGCTAGGCGATTTTGTGGTAAAAAAACAATAAAAATAAAAAAGTAATTTGCTTTGCGTCTATAAAATATTTGCATAAACAGGTATAAACTATTAGTTCGGTACCTACCTACTTATAATGTCAAACTCTGTAATCTTAGGTATTATGCCCTATTCGTTAAATTTAGATCTAAAGAACCAAAATTTGACCACATTTTACAGATATTTTGTAAAATTCATGGCAAAAAATGATTAGGGTACTTTAAAGCTGTACTTACGATTAGTAAAAGTAAATGAATACCTAAGCATAAATAGTATATATCTAGGTATCTTAAACTTAAATTGTTAAGTTAATAATGTCAAAATGCAAAACTAAAAAGGTACATTAAGAGTAAAAATAAAATATGACAAGATATTTTAAGATCGGCTACTGCTCGATTTTTTCTTAGATTTAGGTGAAGTAGGTTGAAACACTGATGAAGCAGACATAAGGGATTCAATGTACTGCCTGTTAAATTAAAATAAGTTTACTTTTATACAAATCTCATCTCCATTAACTTATTTTGAGCCAAAATTAAAAATTTTAGGAAAATTTACCCCAAAACTTGATTTTCAGATCTTAATTTCAAATTTTCTTCTTTAACACCATCAACACGTTGTGAGAGATCTGTAACATTTTAAATGGAAATATTATTAAAAACAGAACTTTAAAATTTAATGAACAATTTAAATCAAAAACTTACCATCAAGTGTATTTTGAAGTTCTAAAACTTGGGCAATCAATCTGGCTTTTTCCTCTTGTTCATCCGGACCATCAGGATCCATACCTAAAAAATATAATAAATATGAATGAAGTTAATTTATATATTATAGCTTTAGCTTTCATTTAAAATATTAAAATTTTACTTTGAGTAACACTGGATAAGCTGTCATTAGTAAAAGTTGATGGAAGTGAATCAAAACTTTTAGTCAATCCAATTAAATTTGGATCTGAAGTTTGACTGACAGAAGGAGAATCCTCGATTGCTAATTACATATATTTAAAATAGTACATATTTACAAAAATGATTAGGTAGTTAAATAAATGGTCAATTAAAACCTGAAGGATCATCATCAGCAAGGGGAATATTTTCTTCTTCGTCTATATTGCTTCCAACAGAACTTGTAGATATATTCATTTTAACTTAAAATCAATCAACTAATTTCCACTAAATATACCTTTAGTATCTACCTAGTATATATATAAATATTTAGTTGTAGTATCGTTTTAAGGACTAGGTAGTTAAGTAATATTTCTATATTTTAAAAATATACAAATTAAAAAATTTCTATAAATATTACTGACATTTAAAAAAAAATCTACTCAACTGCCTTTTTCCCCTACTTTTTATGTCCTATTCCTATTCCTGAATCCTATGGGTTATGGGATGGGGTACATAATATAAGACATGCATATGGTGATAGTGACTAGGTAGGCTAGGTATATTTTATCGACTTTTCACTTCATAGCATATTTAATAGAAAGCGCAAATTCAACTTTTTTCTATGTATTTGTATTACCTATGTTAGGTACGTAGTGTTAAAGCCACTAGGTACTAGTTTTCCTTGTTAGCTAGTCTATTAGCAAAATATATTTCAAGTTAAAGCAATAAAAGCTCTTTAAAGATTTTGGATATATTTAAACATGACTCATGACATCCTAATAGTCCAAATTTAATACTCAATTTTCAAAATTTGTCCAATAACAATCAATACAAGTTATCAATTTCATAATGAAATCAATATCCAGTTTACAGTACCTACAGTTTAAAGTTTAAACAGAGTGAACGCGAACAATTATATATTATTTAGAATTAGAAAATATGAAAAATAATCTGATTTGATATTAACTACGTAGATTTTGATTTATACTTTTACTTTAAATCATGATGATGATGGAGGAGTACTAGACTTGTATCGTTCTTCCGGCTTCAGTACGGCTTCAGCTTCTTTTGAAACTTTATTGTATAAATCATTATAACTTTCTCTCTCTTCGTCGTCACTAAATAATTCATCTAGGTCGTCATCATCATTATAGTCTGCTTTTGGCTTGTTGTCGGTAATGTTTTTATAAATGGTCATTGCTTGAGTTACCATACTTGAAATACTACCGGTATCCGCTAGAAAATTCATTGTAAAAAAAGCATTAAGAAAAGATATATATAAACAAGGCACTTCATTACAAATGCTTGCACCTATTTATCTAATAACGAGATATTAATTTTTACCTGGTAGTACAATAGTATTCGATCGTTGGGCCAAATGCTGAAATGCTCTAACATATTGTTCTGCTACAATTAAGGAACCTAGAAAAATATCACAACAAAAAATATCACATTAATAATATCAATAATTCATAGATTATGTAATACGGATAAAATAAATTAATAAAAGTTTTAATATTAACCTGCATTCTGACCAACGTCTTTGGATAATGCTGCAGAAAAAATAGAAGAAAAAATGTAAATATGTCAAGCATGTTAATATTTTAATAAGAAATAAAACTATACCTTTTCCAATTAATTCAATACTTTTTGCACGAGCCTCAGCTTTTGCTATTAGTGCTTTACTGTCACCTTTTAATCGAAAAATAAAAAAATTGAATTCAAAAGGATTCTCCAAGACTTATTTATCTTTTCGAATTCTATTGTTTTAATGACCGACTTACCCAATGCAAAATTGATTTTTTCTTGCTTCTCAGCCTCAGATGATAAAATCTTGGACTGCTTATTTCCTTCAGCTACATTTATAGCCGATTCACGGATTCCTTCAGATTCAAGAATATGAGCTTCAAAAAGTAAAAATAAAATCAGTCATTTGAACTCAATTAAATGTAACATATAAAGTCAAAGGAGATTGTTTTAAAGTCAAACAAGGTTTGTTTAAAGTCTTACCACGTTTCTTTCTTTCAGCTTCTACCTGCATCTGCATCGCCTCTTGTACTCTTGATGGCAATTTAATATCCTCTTAAAATTATTAAAAATACATTGTAATCTAATCTATTCTACTATATAGGTACGCCTACTTATATAATCCTTTTAAACTTACTAATTTCATAACGCAAACATGCAATGCCCCAGGAATCAGAAGCCTTATTAATTACTTCCACGATATTAAAATTTAAGTGTTCTCGTTCTCTAAATATGGTATCAAGTGAAATTTTTCCTAATTCCGATCTGTTAAAAAAATAATTTTTGCATAATATAATGGATTAAAATAGTAATTGAATCTTTTTAATTTAATGTTACCTCATTGTTGTTTGCGCTAATTGAGTTATTGCAAATTCTATTATAAAATAAAGATTAAAAATATTAAAAATATTAAAAACAAAGAGGCAAAATATTCTTTTAAAAACTAAAATATATTTCATCGTGATTTTCATCTTACCTGGATCTTCTACACCATAACTTGCTTTATATGGATTTACAATTTTAAGATATAAAACTCCATCCAGTGTTAAAGTGACATTGTCTAAAAAATATTTAAATGAATTCTAATTTTGAAAAATAAAATTGTAAAAAAAACTCAAACCTTTAGTAATGGCAGATTGTTTGGGAATATCAATAGCAATTTCTTTAAGACTGTTAACATATTTAACTTTGTCAATGATAGGAATTAGAAAATTAAGACCTGAAAAAATGGTAAAAAAGGATAAAATACATATAATAATAATAATACTAAAACATCATAAAAAAAGTTATTTGCAATGGCAATAAGATAATCACTTACCGGGCTCAAGTATCCTATTAAATTTTCCCATTCTTTCAACAACCCATGCCTTAATAAATAAAAATAAATAAATAAAAATATATTATTATACATACATAGTATAATGTATTACCTACTATAACTATAATTAGTAATTACTGTCATTTAAATAGAATTTTATATTAAGTGATTTACCTCTTGTTGCGGTACAAACATTATGACAGTGTTAAGTGGGGTAGTTGACTTTTGACGATTTGGAATTACTGAAATACTTGGTATTAAAGTTGACGATTTCTAGATTAAAAAAGCAAAAAATAGTGAATAATCAATATCAATATGAATACTTGCTTATTAGGCCTTATTAGTAGATAAATTAATTAGTTAGAATATGATTAATGATTATGAGCATTCATTCAAAATTCAATAATAAAACTAAATTATTACTAATTTGCTAGTATTAAAAATATTCTGTTCTATTCTTTCAATTCATATCTGAAAATTCCGATATTGGTCTCAATTGTACATTGCATTACACGTAAAATGGACAACCTTTATGTCAAAATCGGGTTTTTCAGAGCTGTATTATATAAGGAAAAATGATAAAGTACAGACAGCAGCCTCAATTCGGTTTAACTCTGGCACTAAAGTTTTAGCAGTATATAAAAATAAAACCCAAGTTAGATCTCAATTATTCAAGTGCATGTATAAATTAAAATGGGATTATTAAGGTATTTAACATAAATAACAGATACTAAAAAAAAAGTAGGTATTATTATAAGGTAAAAGTAAAAAACCGGAAAAGAGAACTAATTAACTTACCAGTAACTCATTCCATCCATTGAGATTGACAGCTCTGACCCCCAAAGGTAAACCTCTCGTCACGATCTTGTGCATGATGTCAAGCTAATTAACTAATTACAATTGTCAGCATTAATTAAGATTAAAATTAAACAATTAGGGGTAAGTTTTAGTTTTAAAAGTTTTATAAATAAAAAAGTTTTTTTTTCAAGAAATACCTATTTGAATTATTTTCGTCACCCTCTCGCTTATACTTTGCAATTCGTACAGTCTCTGGATGCCCTCAGCCTCAATGAGTATTTCCAGCATTTCAGCGTATTTCAATCAATCTGCATCTACTGCTTACTGCATTCGATGTTCTTCCTTCTTCCTCCACTTACTTCCAACCAAATACCTTTTTAATTTCAGCTCAGAAAGACAAATCATGGCCTCATATTTAGTTAGCCAATAATGAATTTAAACAACTACATAATAATGAATTTAGATAAAATAACGATTGCATTTATTGATTTGCTTTGAAAATTATTACAAAATTGAACTTTATTCTGGAATCTGGATATTTAATTTGATACCTTATTTTTTTAAATATACCTATGGGTATTTTATTGAATACGACTAGCACCGTCAACAGCTTTAAATACATAGCAAGTTGCTTTCTTGGTGTATTTTTTATGGACTTCTTCAATTACTTTCTGAACTTCTGATGATTTTACCTTTAATGAAAAACATGATAAGATATCAGTTATAAATTAGAATATTTTCTCGATTTGATTGACTAATAAAACTTAGAATCTTAAAGTCGGTGCCGGAAGGTAAAGGCAAAATAAACTATACTTACCAGGACAATTACACAACCTCCAAAGCCTCCACCCGTGATTCTGCTTCCATAAACTCCTGGACATTTCATAGTAATATCTACGAGCTGGTCGATTTCCTTGCATGAAACTTCGTACAAATCTCTAAAAACAAGCCAAAAGAATTTTTTTTCAAGATTTTTTTACGATGAAAAAAAGACTAGGTAGGTTTAAGAGAAAATACCTTAAACTAACATGAGATTGATACATTAAATTTCCAAAAACAGAGTAATCTGGAGCTTTGTTATTAAATGCTGATGAACCTTTTGTACACCTCTCAATTTCAGTTACAACATGTCTATAAGAGTAAAAATACAAATAGATTAGCATGTTTCACATTCACAACACAAGTTGAATCACAATCACAACCACAACACAACTATGTATGAAAAGAATAGCAGCTTTTTGAAATGGATGGAAATCTTACAAAGAACGTTGAAATAATGGGTTGTTAAATCATAAATCAATTACCTAGATGAGTTTTATTTTTACTTACAAAGCACGTTGATAAATTCTATCACCAAGCTTATCCCTCTTTTCTCGAAGACTAAATTTTTAAAGTTATGTTATAAATAATAGACAAAAGTCAAAAGTCAAATTTTTTCAAAAATTAAAATTCAGAGATAGTAGAAAATAATATAAGGTACCCGCTCATTGTTGCATCACGTAAGCTTTCTACACCCAAAATTTTGGCAGCCTCAAAACAATCATTTCTTCTTTCTGGATATTCAGAGCCCGTTAGTTCATGTTTTACATTAGAATTGATTACTAAAAATGAAATTTCTTCAGATTCAGATTCATTGGATAACAGTTGAACTAGTTTTCCTTCAAGGGTTCGACAATCAATCAACATCGCGCAATTTTCTTTTCCCATACATGAAATAAACTGGTCCATGACCCCACAAGGCATAAAAGCATGGGTGTGCTCTGCTTTTTGACATAATAATGCTCTTTCTTTTAGCCTATGAAAAAATCGATTAGCATCCGCTTGTATATATTTTGTATATTTACTTCATAAACTATTTCAAGTACTATAATTATTAATTACTCGAGTGACAAACCAGTCAGTGCTTCTAAAAATGTACAAGTTGCCACTTCTACAGATGCAGATGATGACAATCCACCTCCAATTGGTACTGAGCTACAGATTGCAGCATTAAATCCAGATATATTTTCTAAAAAAGACAAACGAATTAAAATCTATCTATCTGTATTGTACTACGGAATTAATTTAAGTAGGTAGTAGGTACTTATACTTTTCTATTAATTAAACTTACTATTTGGAAAATGTTCAATAACTCCTTTTAAATAGTTAACCCATTTTGGTGGTAAATCAGAAGGTTCCAATCGATTTGACTCGGTCGGCGAGTCAAGTTCAACTTTCTTTGGAGAATCAACTTGGGCATCTGTAATCAGTTTGATCTTATTTGAGCCATTTGGCTTTCCTGCAATAACTGTGTACAAAGGTATTGCCTAGTAAAATTTAAAAAACTCATAAAAATGGTTTCATTGTAATTAAAATATATATGCTTAATTTCTTAATACCATTGGAAAAACATATCCAAAATTGTAATCCTAATAAAAAAAAATTATCATATAATTATGCTCAATCATAAACATAAGTTATTAATTTTTTCAAATCTTACAGTATGTTCACCGATCAAGTTAACTCGCCCAGGTGCAGAGACAATAATTTCTGCTGAAGATCCATATTCGCTTTCAAAAAGCTGTTTTGCTTTTAAAATTAAATCCTCCAAACTTTCTATTTTTTCCATTTTGAAACAAATGAACTTAAATTCTCATTAAAATGTGGAAATATGGTTTGACAGATAAATTGGTCTGATGACAGTACTGAAACTGAATGATTGTAATTTGTATAAATAGAATACGAGAACATTATGAGATGAGATAAATATGGTAATAAAATTGGTTATATTGGTCAAATAGTAATAAAATATACCTACTTTTATAAAGTACCTAAAATATACAAATATCTACAACCGCCTAATAGTATATTTTTAACTGTTCAATACATAGCTAAAGGCAACAAGAGATAAATTTAATCTCTCGTACTCGTGCGTTTTACCCTTTCTTTCCTATATCCTACATTATATTGAGGTACATTTTTTATACAACATCAACAGATACAAAAAATGTTCACAATGCACACTCTGTAAACGAGAAAACAGCAGCAGATATGTATATTTGCTACACTTTTCAGCTTAATTACCTTTATCGAGCGAAATTAGTTAACCAAATGATTAAATCCAAATATATCACTAGTCATAAGTATAAGCTTTTATAGGCATAAGCTTCCCATATAAACTTAAATTAAAGTATAGCCTCACGAATAGGACGAATAGGTACTCTTTCTAGAGTTAAAACAATAAAATTATACGATCATATTTAATGATTCATTATTTATATTATAAAAATATTAACATAATAGTCAAACTTATAAATATTTTTTAATATACATACTCTATAAACTTACAATTAACGCCTGCTTAGCATTATCTGAAGGCTTTAAACTTTTCGACGAAATATTCGTTAAGGATTTAATTGTATTCTTATTTGATCCTGCTATTATCATTTCAAGGGATCCCTAAAATATACACATTATATTTTGATAGCCATTAGTCATATAAAATTAGTAATTAAAATCCAAATCCAATATTACCTGTATTTCCATAAGATCTGTCATATAATTTACTTCCTTATTTACTACATCACACAATTCAAGAAATAAAACATCTCTTGATGGATCTTGTCCAATTTTTGAAGCATACAAGTCTAGAATAAGTAGGATACAAATTACAAATAATTATACAAATCAGAAGTAATATAATAATATAAATCAGTTATTTTTTGGCTTACCTATTAAAATATTGGCTACTTCAACAAGGATCCTCATAAATTTGGGTTTTCTTATATATCTTAATAAAAACTGAAGAACTCTTTTGATTGAATTTCCTTCTCGGCCTGCTAAAGCTGATTTTAATCCATCTCGTCTAAATAGAAATTACAAAATCAAAATACATTTTATCTAAGTATTTACTAAAAAAAGAATACTTGTTGTTTAGTCATTTACCTCATTAATTCTTGAAATAAAGCTACAGTTGTTCCAGGCATTTGATTATAATAATATGGTGCTAAAACAACATCTAATGCTTTAGAATATCTAAACTTTCTTAAATATTGGTCGTATTTTGTATCCGCTGTAAAATTAATATTAAATTAACTGAATATCTAAAATTAAACCTTTTAGGTATCTTATTTTATTGCATAGGTACCTGCTAAAGTTTCTTCCCTGATCCCAAAATCAGTTTGAACAAAGTCAGAAAAATTTTTAGACTTTTTCCTTTTGGATTTTATTTCTTCAACTTTTTGCTCAACTTCACCTTCAATTTTATCTTCTCTCCTTGAAATTGCAATTATTCCATCAGTCATTCCAACAATAAGAGTTTTATCGTCAGGCTACAATAGAAACAAATCGATTAATAAAATCAATATCAAAATTAAAGTAAAGTACATTATAATATTTTCTTTACCGAAATTCCTAAACTAAGAATTGGCGATGAATAATCGTAAGTATGAATAACTTCAAAACTACTCATGTCATACACCTTAACATGACGATCAAGGGAAGAGGAAAGTAATCTTTTGTAATTTGTACCAAATCTTAAACATGATATTGTCTTGTGATGTTGCGATATTTTTGCTAATAGACGACCACCAGCTAAACAATCCCATACTTTAATTTCTGTTCCACCGGCTGTAAAATTAGTTAAAAATTATACACTATATTTTAATTTTAATTTTAAATATATTTTTATCTAAACCTTATCCTTATGTACATAAGAGAATAAGAATAAGATATAAAAATTATAGCTAGAGCTAGTTACCTGTAAATAATAAGGTTCCATTTACAGATGGTAATATTGATTCAACGGGAGCTCCATGATTTACACAAAAAAGCTCTTTATGATCTCTTTTATCCCATACCTTAACAGTGTGATCGTATGAT
The DNA here is from genome assembly GCA_034699045.1 of Nanhermannia cf. coronata Gr-Ori-00579. Classification (NCBI taxonomy): domain Eukaryota; kingdom Metazoa; phylum Arthropoda; class Arachnida; order Sarcoptiformes; family Nanhermanniidae; genus Nanhermannia; species Nanhermannia cf. coronata Gr-Ori-00579. Next base: position 1,581 of record JAQIXA010002828.1, on the reverse strand, counting down.
CCAGAAAAAATTAAATAAGGATTCGATTCTGTTACTGCACCACTTCTTATATAATCCTACAACAATTGAAAAATACATTTATAAATTTCCTTTAGGAAAAAAGCAATGTAAATCGTAAATGTAAAGTAATAAAATATCTTACATTATGCCCTTCATATTTATGAATAATTGCTTCATTTGACATATCCCATTGTATTAAGGTTTTATCATCAGAAAATGACACTATATTAAAACGAAATTTATTATTTTAAATAAAAAGTTCAGTTAGAACTATAACTAAATTTATGTAGCAACAAAGCTTACCAATATGATTATCCGTAGGCATAAACGCACAACGATGAATAGGACTAACAAATAAAAATATAATGTTAGTTAACAATTAGGTAAATATACGATTAGAATTGAATTCAATTACCTTTCATGTCCTTTATACACTCGAAGTAGATTTTTATTCGAGACATCAAATAACTTTAATTCACACTCGTCACTTCCTGAAAAGTGAGAAAATATCATTTAAAAATGGGTAAATTTACCTTTTACAAGATAAACTAACTACATAACGAGTTAAGTCAAATGAAAATTATACTCACTATTTATATTGCTACTCACTACTCACTACACTACACTACATTACAAATAATTTATTTTTAGTACAAAACTCACCAGACAGTAACAATTTCCCATCATTTCTAAATACACCACCATAAGCAGCTTCTCTAAATCGATTGTAATTCTTGTGGATCATTCGAGTTATTGGATGGTAAAGTTGAATCTAAAAATAAAAAAAAGTTGTAATAAGTCTGTCTCATAAGTAAAAATAAGCTTAATGTACGTATCAAAGCTATTTATGTCCCATATAATTCAGCTCTGAATTCTGAAAAACAAAATCAGCTCAATTTTTCATTTAAACCGAAGTTAAATTGAGACCAAAATCGGGGATTTCAGAGCTAAATTAATCGAATCGAAGCCGTAAATTACAAAAATTTCTAAAATCCTTAAAATGACTTACCCTGGATGAGCATGTTACAGCCACAAAGTGCGGTTCAATAGGACTGACATCAATGTAGTCGATTAGGTTGATCTCTTTCAAAAATATCGGGGCCTAAACATTCAAATTAACAATTTAAATTACAATAATTAATACGATTTAAAAATTATATTGACATTGATTCATGGCATGGCCCTAAAATTCTGGTGTACTTACCGTAAAATTCTTCCAGTACAGAGCATCTTGTGACAACGGTGCGGAATTCCGGGTAAATGGAGCTACATACGTCTTTTTAAACATCTTGTCCGGATCTTAATTACAATTAACAATTAAAAATTAATTTAAAAATAAAAATAAAAATATCGAAAGAATAAGAAATCCTAGTAGGTCCTAGTCCTAACACGTGTGTTTTTGTAGTACAATTTGTCCTATTAAAAAAAAAATATATTGAAATATTTCAATATTGAAATATTGAATTTTTATGTACAAAATTCTGTCTGATTTTAGCTTACAGATCACAGTGTACTTTTGAATATGCCCTGGCGATATTATATCTCCGCAATGTAAACAATTTTTTACCCTAGTAACATACA
>JAQIXA010002827.1:0-16115 GCA_034699045.1 Nanhermannia cf. coronata Gr-Ori-00579 | reverse complement strand
CAGAGGATAACTCGAGAACTACTGGACCGATCTTAACCAAACTTGACATGAAGGACCCCCATAGGGTCTCGGTGTGCTATTTCGAAAAATTTCAGATTACCCCACCCCTTGGGGTTGAGGGGACCCTTTAAGTGTTCCCCCATGTTAATCAAATGGGAAAAATTGAAAATGAGTTTTAAGTGGCTTTAGGGGTAATCGATGACGGAGATTCAGAATTTGAGGTCCCTTTGACCCGGAAGTTGACCTTTGAACCCGAAAATTTACCCTTAACCCGGAAAAATGGGGCAACTTGTGATGTTTTCATAGATTTGCTCGCACAATTAATAATAAACCTCTAGTGAGTTGATTAAAGCCTAGTACTAGGTTATATTTAACTCTTGATTTAAGCATTTATTAGAATTTAGACTTTTGTAATTACTATTTTTTTTTTAAATTTTTACAGGACGAGTGGGTGGAAAAAACATTATACTGCTAATCTCAAATTTCAGAAAAATCTCTTCTACCAATATTACTACCAGAAAAAATTTGCTGTGGCCTATACATATTTCTATTACTAATACTTAAGACTAAGGAAAAATATACAAAAAAATATTGATTACTTACCAATATATTATACAAGTATTGTACTATAGTAGTACAGACAGACTAATGGGAATTTCCGCTAGAGAAAATCATCGACTTAAAATATGCTCTATCTTATATACAAAATACTTAAATATTTTTCCAAAAAAATTTTGAATTATGTTTGGCAGTCTTTTACATATAAAATGTGTATACCATCATAATATTAGTACTATGGTATAAATAAGAGCTATAAATTATATGAGATTAATTTTCTTTCAACTTTTCTTTTTAAAAATGTATCTTTCTTTATACTAAGGCTCACATACATAATTCATTATTCGTATTTCTGATACTTTAGCTAAATATTGTGCACTTTTTGAATCTTTTTTTGGTGAGTTAAACATCATTAATATTCATTTTGGTAGGATGATAAAGGGCATTTATTGTAAGATTTCAGAGATTCTTTGAATTTTATACGGTCTTTTTAATGAAAAGTATCATCTGAATGTCATCTGAATAAAGACATAGGGGTAGATTAGGGATAGTCAGATAAGTTTTTGAACAGACAGACTGAATGAACCTGATATTATTTCGAATATCTTGATAATCTTCAGCTTTTGAGGTCAAATTTAAGGTCAAAATGCCAGCAGTCTCTGTTAAAAAAACTCAAAATTTCTAAAATAGTTCCAAACTATTCCTAATTTACCCCTATTTAAAGTATTATGGATGTGACTTAATGTCAAGAAAGATAGTAGTAGGATCAACCATGTTTTTGGGTGCTTTAATTGTGTACTATTATCTCAAATGTAATCTAGATTGGGTACTTAACCATTTATTGCTTTATTTTAAATTTAAGGTGCTTTTTTAATAAACAAGTTACCTAATATAAGTTCATAGTTCATTTAAATGATCTGTTATTGTTATTATAAATACTTTAAGTTAATAGTTTTAATTTTGGTTGTGTTCTTAATGAAATTTTGTAAAATGCTAACTAAATAGCTTATAAGGATTAAGGTATAAGCAAATGGATAATCTTGCCAAAATAAATTTTAATCAGTTTTCTAAATTGCCCCTCTAAAATCTAAAAATGTCCAATTTGTACCTGCCAATTATCAAATCATGAAAAGTATTCATCAAAAAAAATAAGATTATAAACCATCCAAGATAAATCGCAATTATTAAATTGATATTATAGTATTAAGTAACTATCTATCTAGTTAGTACAACTATTATGATAGAGAATATTTCTAACTTAATTTACTGGTATATTGTTACTTTAATAAGTATAAAGGATTTATTTACAATTAGTAATTTAGATCTGATTTAGACATTTTTGTATAAATTCTAGAAAAATCAAATTATGATTATTTGTAATAGTATTATACAGACATATGACAATTCAAAGTTTAATAAAGTTGAAAAATTGATGAAAAATAAGTACTTTATAGAGAAGTTTTTATTTTAACCGAAATAAGCTGGGGTAGAGCATACACCACCACAACATTTCTTGTTTCCTGAAATTGACAAAAAATCAGTTCTAGTTTTAAAATCAACACTTTACTCGTATTAGGATACATTTTATTGGCATTTTATTGGTATTTAAAATCATATTTCTCAAAATTTTTCGAAATTCTGCATAAAATTTGATAGTTCGAGTTCAAAAACAATTTTGAAAGTCTGTTTTCGAATCAACCAGTTGTTATTTCGATAATTTGTTCGAATTTCTTGGAGATAGATATTAAAATTTCAGTTGAAAATACTCGGTTTATCTACCGGTTTATTCGAAACAGTCTATCAAAATTTCAAAAAAATCCGAACTATCCCTAATCTACCCCTACTTCCTATCTTGCTATGAATATTCAGACTAGAAATTATATTTGTAATTTATCTGGAAATGATTAAGAAGATCTGGTCAAAAATCTTATAAATTAATTTCGGGTTAAAATTTCTATGAAATATTTCTAAATGGTGTGTAAGTTATTTAGTTATTTTCAAACCTGGACAATCGTTGTCTTTATAACATTGAGCATATCCACCACCATTTCCACCATGTATAGGACTAGCACCATATCCGGGATTACCAAAACCACCACCTATAGATCCAAATCCTCCACCACTTCCACCACCAGGTTTATAATGTCTTGCCTCAGCATCGTTTGCTACTAAAGTGTTTGTTTGCCTTTTGACTCGATTTCTGTAATCCACATAGTATCCTCCTGTCTGGCTTTGACTTCTACAAAAAATATATCATTTTTAGCATTTTGAAATCTTGTTTTGAAATCCAGGATTTCAATATATACTTTACGAATATAGATTTTTGAGTAGATTAGGGATAGTTTTTGAAATTTTGACAATCTGTTTTTTGAATCGAACAATTTTCAGATCAAAATAACAATTATTTCTTTCCAAAACAGGATATCAAAATTTCCAGAAAGTGTCTGGACTATCCCTAATCTACCCCTATGAACGAACCTTGCACAACTTCCTGGTTTACTTCCGATTCCTCCACCTGATATCATTTTATTCATAAATTTATAAACCAATCCTTTCTTCATACTCGGAACTGAACTTAGAAAATCTGCTTTCCCCCAAAAAAAGGCCCAAAAAAATGGCAAAAAAATGACCCAAATTTGTCAAGTTAGAAATCTCATCTTTTTGATAATTTAGACAGAGATATATGCATAGGATAAAAATTTAAAATTCCCTTAAGGACCTTGTCAGACCAAAAGTTTTGGTTTAAGGGCTGAATTTGAAAAAAGGAAATTAACATAAAAAAAGTATATTTACATCATTGTGAATTATGATTTATAGTAGTTTTTAGAAAAATGAAAAATGACAGAGAAAGTTCTCTTAAATACAGATTGGTATATAGAATATTTACATATGGTACAAAATATAAGTATATTTTACATTTATGTACAGTAGTTAGTGAATGTACTCTATCAGTAAGTACCAGTACATACAGTAGTAGAAATAAAGTTTATTTTTGAGATCTCTTGAGATTTGAAAACAATATGAAGTAGTTAGACTTTATTGTAATATCCCATCATGTGAGAAAAAGATTTGCTCAGTTCAATGCCTTTTCTTACTGTATAAGTATAGGTAGGTACTTTATACAGAAGTACTCTTGGAGTAGGAGTATGAAAAATCTATAATTTAGTATTTTTAGTATAAAAAATAGTAGAAATCAGAGATTATTTGGGTCGAAGGTTTCATACAAGCTCCAATAAGGTCCATTTAGATGAGTTACTTATATTTGGTCATTTGGTCTAGGTATAAAGTGTCAAATTGTTCAAATAGCCTACAAAATTTACTATTATTCAAATTTTTATACCTTAAATAACTACTCTTAATATCATGGTATATTGTACTATAAAGTTACTCGATTCATAAATAATTGTTATTTTAGATATTTAGACTTAATAAGTTAAGTTTGAAGGTTGGATAAGACTTACAATATCCATTCAAAGACCTTAAAAAGAGTTTTCTAATTTTTGAGTTTTGAGAAAATACACTTTTGGTTACCTAAAAGAAATAAAGAAATGAGACTAATTCTACAAATAAATGAACTACTATCCTGTAAAAGATAGGTACAAAAATGACTTGTAAATATCAAGAACTTTCTGAATTTTAGTTCTCAAAAAAGTAGGTATTAATAGTTAGATAGTTGGTACTCAAAACTCTACTCGTACTCGACTCGTACTATACTAGCTTGACATAATACGAGTACCTACATAATTATTTCATGAAAACCCAAAGTCATTTCGATAAAAACAAGTTCGATTATTGTGAAAAAAATTATAAAAGTTGTAAGCTATTTTTTGCTTTCAGTTGGTTCAAAAAAATCATAATTCTAATATGTGTGTATGATTGTATTCATGGCTGAACTATCTTCTATATTAATAATTAATACAGAATATTTAGGATATGAATCAAGGTTATTAGTTATGTACCTAAGTAATTGTAAAATCTCAATCATAATGCCAGAAAAAATCTCATTCTTCGATATATCTAAATGAAATAAAAATGACACATTTATCACTGACCAAATGACCAAATACTTTAGTTAGCTCCTTTGCCAAGTATAGTTGAAATCGAATCCTCTGACCATGAGTTGAACAAATATTTTATTATTAGGTTTCCAGAATTAGAGGTTCCATTCCAGACTATGTAGTAGTGCTGGAAGTAGTCGTAGTAGAAATAGCAGTAGTTAGTTTGATTTAACTTTTGCTTCACTTTGCGTGTGAAAACTTTCGACCAAAAAGTAACAAATTTCCTTCCACCTCCTACCACCATGCATGTCTTGTACAAAATTCTCCATTTTTTTTCGAAAAATTCCAAAGAGTTCATTCATCAAATTGCCCGATTTCAAGGTTCATTCTAGTTAGGTATAGTAAGTACTAGTAGTACTATAATGTATAGTGTAAGTGTAAGAAAGTTTTGTAAGAAAAGTCACAGAAAAAAAGGCTTAAAATGTAATGGCAATTTTGCTAAAAGAAGCTTTATATAAGATATTACTACTAGGTAGGTGTATAGAATTTCAAGCCAAAACTAGTAGATAATCTCATATGTTCATGGATTAAGCATTAAGATTATAATTTACCTGCTGAATCAGCAGATTTTTGCAAATTTCTAGCTTTTGAATCATTGAAATCATCTGATCTTTCATCTACTCTCGGTATTCTCGGTATTTTATGTTGTAAAAATCCAGGATTTTCTACAGGATCTGAGCAAATTGATGAACAAACACCACCATAAGAACAACAAATTCGAGATCCATAACATTCGCTATCTTTTGAGCAGGATTTCTTACAAGTAAAGGCATTTGAATGGGGGATTTTGGGGCATTTATTCTCGCTTTTTTGTGGAAATGATTTTAAAGTATCAGCAGTTGAAATAGTTTTAGTACTTTTAGTAGTTGTAGTAGAATAATCGTTAAAATGAGAATTTTCGAATATTTTCGACTCATTGTCATCTAAGAAAAAATCTTGAGGATTGTGAAATCGTACTGGTTCTGGTTCTGGTTCTGGTCCTGGTAGTAGTTGATGGTTATTGTGTTCTTTATGAGTTGGCTGACCCAGTAAATACTTTTTGTAGTATTGGTGATTTGAATTTTGCCCATGATAACCGGGATTGTAAGGCATTTCCGGTTTATATTCAGTTTCCGGTGACTTTGTTGTATATCCAAATAAGAAATTCTCTAGACTGCCTTTGTTGAAGGGATATGGAAATTAGACTTACGATTAGTTATTAGTACCCTATCTACTAGTACTAGTACTGTGTTTGCACAAGTAGAAAGCAAAAGTTCAAAAGTTCTTTTAATTTAGCAGAAATTCTGTACAAGTTTGGCATTTAAAATAAGCAGTACCCTACCTATATATTTCACACTAACTATACCCATCTATGTACATACAGTATATAACTACTGTCCTTAAACTATCTGTGTATTTATCTAAAAATTGTATTTTAATCTTGAAGAATTAAAAAAAACTTTCATTCCATCTAAAAAAAAATTAAAAATTGACAAATTTTGCTGTCAAATTTTTTGATTTGACTTTTTAAATCATACTTCAGTAGAATTTGGAATTTGGAAATTCTAGAAATCCAAAATTCTATCAGCAATCGGGTACTTGAATCAGTTTATCCAGATTCAGATAGGTATTTGAATTTGAAGCCTATTTATTTGCATTTTTTGACATAATTTTGTATTACTCAAAGTTGGGAAAAAGTAAATTTATCTTAATTAATTTGATTTCAGATTTCTAGTTGTAAAATACAAAGGTGACTGACAATTCTCTGAAATATTAACTTTTAGGCATAAGGGTACTGGTAGTGATTGTGATAGGTAACAGGAAGTAGCTAGAAATAGAAATGAAAAGTAAATTGTAGGATTTGTCGGAAAAGTTCGCATCTTTACAATCAGATAAAGTTAAATGTTGCATGACTGTAGATAGACAAGCAAGTCAGAGTCAGTCAAGTCAAGTCAAGTCAGGCTCGGATCTGACTGGATGAGTTTTATTTCTCAAACATGAACAAAAAAAAGGAAATAATAAAAAAGATATAGAAAGTAGGCCAAAACAAATTATGTGTATTTTTGGCTCGTTTTTGAGAGAGAAAACAAGCAGATTTCAGTCAAAATGTATAATAAGTACCTACTATATACAAGCTATAGATAGTTCGATTGTTATCTTTGAACTGATTATGAAAGCACAAGAATTTTGTAAAAGATTGTAAAATAAGAAAGTTTAAATATGATAAAGATCAAGATAATGAAGCTTTGGAAGTGTAGATATGAAGGTGATTGAACTTGACATTACCCCATAAAGATGGTAGTAGATTTCCTAGACTTCCCATCAGTCCACTGTATCCTGCTCCACCATATGAACCTTGGTTTCCACCATAAAAATTATTAGCTGGCCAGCCGTATCCACCACCACCACCTCCACCTAAACCTCCTCCAAAAATGGAACCAACCCCTATGTTTGCACAACATCGCCGATGACCTAGATAACAGCACCTCTGAGCCTCATAATAATCTAGGAATGGAGAACAAGCTGTGCAAGATGATGATATCTGATGAGTACTACCACCAAGTAGGCCTTTAAAACCTGCACCAAGTCCACCATGTCCACCTAAGCCTAGACCATGACCTGAATGTCCATAGTTATGTCCGTAACCTGAATGTCCTTCGAAATATCCAGCCTGACCTGACGATGGTTCTTTCAATTTATATTTCCAAGATGATGGATCAATTAGAGATAGATGTCGATCTGATTTCAGATTCGGGTCGATTTCTTCGATTTCTCTGATAGGATTTTCATTTTGTAACTCTTTTGATGGATAGAAATTTGACCTGAGATTTTGATCATCTAGATTTTCTAATTTTGAAGGGTAATTTTGATAAAAATTCGATTTTGATTCAAGATCTTGAACTTCTTGTTGGATTTTTAAAGGTTTAATCTCTGATATTGGGTCTATTGAGAGTAAATTGGGCTCAATTGACTCACCTGAGTTACCACCACCTGAACCATAACCTGGACCAGGATTTCCTGGATATCCAGGATAAGGTCTTGGAGGTTGAATTTGAGGTTGACCTGGTCTTGGTGGGTAGCCAAATGAAGTTTGTGGTCCATTATACTGGTATCCACCACTATAAGTTTGAGCTGCAGTTTCATAAATTTCTCGATCTTCATCAGACATTTTGTGATTATCCAGAAATTCAATTTTTCCAGCAAAAGATTTACCCATCAAAACCACTACTAGTACAGTGGCAATTAAATAAAGGATATTCATTGTCCTAAAAAAATAGTATAAAACAGAAAGAGAAACAATTTATTTCCAAACTTCAAATAAACAAAAAAAGTATCTTATTTTAAAATACACTCAGATAAGATGCAATTCTCAAAATAACCATAAAATTTCCTAAAAAAAGTTCTCATTCTACTACTATGATAGTGTTTTGGGATTTTGGTAAGAGATCAGAATAGTCTTAAAAAAGTGAGCTATTAACTACATATCTAGTTAAGGGAATGAAAAAAAAAGTTCAACCATGGTTTTTTAGATTCCAATAGTAGTACTATACAGTAGTAGAATTTCAGGAAATAAGAAATATAAATTATACAACCCCTTGATCTCTTTCTCTTAAATCACTTTCTCTAGATTCTAAAAAAAGTTATACTTAAGGACTCCTAGTGCCTAGTACTAATATAATAGGGTACTATACTGATAGTGATACTACACTGATACTTGAGTTATAAAACACCAAATGCAGCATTTTTATATTTTATTGCAATTACTCTACTTTTAATAAGGTTTTTGCGAAATAGCAGAGTTCTTACTCTTAGGAAATTTTCTCAAAATAAGCAAATTTTTAAACCTTAGTATCCTATACAGGGTCTTTTCTCTAAATTTGACATTTTTGTTAACAAATATGAACAAAATTTAAAAGGGCAAGTATTCTAGAAAAGTACAGTTTTTAATTCCAAATATCGTATATAACTATTTCAAAAATTGAGATTTTAAATTATAAAAGATTCGCTTCCAATTTTATCTATAGAATACATGATATCTAAATGTATGTTTGTATAAGTTATAAGAAAGAAATGTAAAAAGTTTCAAGAAATTCAAATCGACTTGACTTACCCAAATTAGACCTTAAAGCTGATTTAATTAGTAGACACTTCTGGGCTTTCTTCTACAAAGTTAATTAAATAATTCCAACTTTTTATTCTAATCCTATTACTAATGTATATAGGTAGGTACAATTTGACTTTTAAAACTCAAAAACTTGGTTCAAATAATGAAGATGTCTGGGTAAATTGAGAAACCAAGTTTAAAAATAGGTGTCTTGAATAATGAGGTTTTCTACGTGACTGACAGAACTGAAGGTTAATTAAAGGGGATTTATACTTTCGCTTTAGCCTTTTACATACAAGTACTATAGTACTACCTAGTACTTGTACAAATGGGTGTGTTAATTTCCAGACTTGAGTTTCGAGAAAAAAAAGTTCATTCATAGATTCATAATCTATCACTTACCTGAGATTATCAAGATTTTTGAAGAAAAATGTCAATACATACATACCTGAGTAATTACAGTGTAAATGACTACACGGATTTGACTATGCTCCTAATCAGCATTGTATCTTAAGTATACATTTCCTTTGTATTTGTCTTTTTTATATTTTTTAAGGAAGTCTGACCCTTATAATACTTTAGCTTTTAGCTAAGGTTTTTATTAATGCGTAAAAAATTGAGCTTAGAAAAACCATTAACTTATATTACCATACTATTATTATACTGGTTATTTACATTAGCTAAGAATCTCTATACCATCTGTCAATATTGAACTTGTGACTTATACTTTTGAGGATTTTGAAAAAAAATCTCAAAATATTTGTATCTTATACTTACCTATACATGAGTAAATATGGGTATTTTTATTTTTACTTTCGTTTGCTAAATTCTATTTCAATATTGCATCTTTCTTATTACTATAAGTAGATACTTAGGCACCTAGTACGAGTACCTTATGTATTTTTTATATAATTTTCGAGTATTTTTTTGTGCTAATTGATTCGGCCTTTCCATTCTTTGTATTTAAAGGTAGGTAATGAAAAATTTTCTTTAAATCATGTACCTAAACATAAGTACCCTAATAATTCGCTAATTCATATTACAAATATTTGTAATTTTAAGGATTTGGTAACTTGAAAATTTCAATGATAGGTTTTGTGTGTTAGGTACATTTTTTTGCATTTTGTGACCGAAAACTAGAAAATGGGTCTTATTTCGTCTATTCTGAAAGTATTAGGTAGATTTCAGTCTTCTCATTAATATTATATATTGATTCTAGACTAGACTCAAGATCAATTACTTCAAAATTATGATCAGAAAAATCTCTAAATCTAATACATATATCGACACTTCTGGTTTCAAACTGGAATTTCTCAAAAACTGATTATATTTTCCATTTTTAACTATAGTACTTACCCTACTACTCTGTAGTAATCTGTCTATTCTTATGATAGTATACAGTTACAGGTAGCTTAATATGATTGTATTTATGTATGTCATTTTATTCAAAATCTCATTAAATTGGTAGAACATTGATGAATTTTCTAAATAAATCTAGGTACTAAATTCATTTATAAATTATGAATAAGTTTTATAAGATTTCAAGCCTACATTGAAAGCAATTTTTAATGAAAAAAAATTATAAAAAGTTGACTAGTTTAAATCAGAATTATAAAAGAAAAGTTAAATGCTCTATCAAATGCTATATATCAGCACCTTTAATATACTGATTTAACTACCTCTAGACAAAATGAGACTTTTAATACCTATAAGTACCTTATACTCTACATTTAAGTTAAAGCTTTTGCGTTTAAATATTTATAGGATATCTAATAAATATCAGTAAAATGCGCATAATTCTCATAAAAATCTTTTCACAACACAATAGAATTTACATTTCTAAATTTTTTTGGAATTTTTTCTAAATTAGGTATCTTAATATGTAGTTGTAGTAGTAGTAGTAAATCGAAACTATAAGTTTTTGAGCATTAAACAATATTGTGGCTATTTTAGAAATAAATTACATTTTGTACATAATTGAGTAAATTAATAGTTAGTTTAGTCCCCAGTTAAAATGTTGGTTGGGTCCATGTATGTCCATAATTATGAAGAAATGAGCAGTTTGGTAAACTTTACATTTTCTAAAAATGTTTCAAAATAAAATTTGTATTACTGTACAATATAATAATCAATCTTTCATTCTGGTCCTATTGGATTTTAAACACATCTCTCGGATCGTACTTTTATAGTATTCTTGAACATTTCATTCCAAATTATAATATACTTTTTAAAAGCTTTTTAACTATAGGTATATCTTGCTATTACATGTTATTTATACATTACATACAGATTATCTATCAGTAGTAATAGTAGGTATAATTAGACATTGAAAAATCTAATCTAAATCTAAATAGTACAATTCAAGTTAATTAGTAGTAGTAAGTAATTGTAAGTTAATTATTCTTGATTTTTATTCTCAACTTCATCATCCTTGTCGGGATGCTCGAAAACTGCATCGATATACTCTTTAATTAATTGAGAAATCTGGTATGCCTGATTAGTACTCATGATGATTTTGCTCGGTTTGGGGTGTTGAGGATCACACGAGGTTATGAGCATGAAGCAAGTTGGTGAAGGGCTGGAAAAATACAAATATTTGACATTTTTAATGAAAATTCAAAGACTTTCAGATCATAATCAATAACTTCAAAATTATCTACTACTGAATTCAGGGAGGTTAGCTGAAATCAAGAAGTAGATAATTTTTGCAAATTTTGTGTTTAGATTATTGTACCTGTAGCTGACAATTGCCTCATACTCGAAGGAGCAAAGAGTATGTCGAGATCTCTGTGCTAGTAAGTGTACACCTATTTGATCGATCCCAAGCCAAAGGGCTCTCGGCCAAGTTGATGTAAAAGATTGCTAAAAACAAAGTTTACACAAATCAATGAAATCCTCAAGTTTACATATCTATATTATATCTGTATCTAAGATAAGTACTTGTTTAAATAATTAGATACTTACAGTGACATCGAAAATCGCAGCTCGATGTAAAGGAAAAGAATGGAAAAGATTGAGAACTGCTTGTTTAGCCTGAGTCACAGGTGTCCCGATTAAGCTATTAAAAATCCAAAATTTGTTTAAAAAATATCATAAAATCTGGCCTTTTCATATGGATAAGGACTTACCTTTGATGATGTCTAGCGACTGATTCATGACTGACCATAGCTGCTATCCTTGTCGGTAGACAATGAGCCGAGACAGAAATGTAATCTATAAAAAACAAATTTTTGTCCAAAGTAGAATACAAGTATCTATATAGGTACAAGACCAGCTCAATAGATATTTTGCTGTAGATTAAGGGGATGTACCTGGAAATTCTCCAGCAGACGATGATCGATAATCATTCAGTTCAATTTGAGATTGTAATGCGACCAGCATGGCCTAAAGTATAGAAATAAAATCAATTAAAACTTTCTCCCAAAAACTTTCTTCAAAAGTTGCTCAAAGTAATTAAAAATTGATCTGAAATTGAGATTCTGCTGAATCTCTACGGACTTAGATAATAATTACTTACAGCTTCTGTATCGTTGATTGGAAACCTGTCATTTCTTGCACAGTGAAGCAGCTGATGATAGATGAGTTCCTTTTCTACAGGCTGATTCAAGTTCACCTATTATATTACAAAATTACAAGGTATTAGTACTACAGATAGTGGCGAGGAATTACATCTAATATAATCTTAGGATTTGATTATTATTATGATGAATGTTTTAGTGTACTTACCCATCCATCAAGGAAAAGATGTTTTTTGAGAACAAATTTGAACTGAAGTGTTTGAGCTGAATTTCCATTCCCATTATTTGCATATGCGGCCTTTTGTTTCTCCCATCGAGCCATCACCTCAACTGGCTTCTCATCTTGAAGTAAAGATCGTTCCCAACCATTCAGACCAGATTCATAGATTGCATAACCTTTTTTGTAAATTATTACACAAAAGAGAATTATTTACCAAAAAAATGATTCCAATGATCAGATTCCAATCACCAAAATTAGAATCAAAATCACTCATATATAATTTACAAGATTTTAATGAAAAATATCCATGATATTTTGAATTTGAACTACCTAATTTTTTTCTCGATTTTGATTATTTCATATCCTTAAATTAGTACCCTACCTTATGTATGATCTTTGAGATTTCTAGTTTGTTAGGTTGGTTATCGTTTATAAATTATTTTCCTTTTCGATTAAAATTGAACACTTGTAAATTTACTCAATTAAACAATCTGTAGATATGACTAAACTATAATTTGACGAGTATAATAGTAATGTAGGTATGTATGTATGTAAAATGTAAAAGAGACATTATTATCTTTTTTGCTGATTAAAATCTAATATTTTATACGAGTACTAATTCTAAGACTGCTCTATGTAATTTGTACCTTTTGAGGTGTTTGGCAATCCTATCTTGTCCATAAGTGCGAGAATAAGTGCCGAAGCCGTTTCATTCGGAGCAAATTGCAAAGTATGAAATTTTCCATCCATGAGATAAAATCTTGAAGTGATAGGCCTTCGAGATAGGGTACAAAGAATTTCCATTTTCGATGGTGACCATTGCCGACGACTCCCTGAATTCACTGTCTCCAAAAAGCACTAAAAACCCCAAAAAATCATTAATTTTCTTTATAAATATAATCTTTGTAAAGGGTTTTTGAAGGCACCTTTTCTGCAAATCGTGCATAACGCCCTTCTTCCGTCACTGCATCTGAAGAAATCCTTCGCAAATGTGCCAATAAATATTTCCTTAAAAGTGCATTAGGTGGTGGAATTAGAGAACAGAGAAGAGACAAAGCAGCCCAATGTCTTTGATTCACCTAAATATATCAAAATTTTGAATAATTGTGACATTTTATACAAAAAAAAGCTTAATTAACATACCCTGGAGTTAGGATCAGCATGATCTGTTGTTTGTTTAATCAATTGAAGGTATAGTTCTGCAGTTAGATTATCTTTTTTCCAAACTTTGTCCAGAATCACTTGTAATAAAGATGCTTGCTCTTCCTCGGCACAATTTCTTTCTGTAGTACCTATACAAATAATACATTTTATATCATTATTTTAGTCAAAATTTCGAGGTTACCATTTGATAATAGTCCACTGTAGGTAAGTATGAGGGAAAATATTTGCTAAAAATTTAAAAAAAAAATTCAATAAGACTTGTCCTTATAGTTTGTACTAAAAGTGTGATTTACAATTGCAATCTCATTATCAGGTGGTGGAAGTTTCATCAAAGATTGTTCCAGAGGATGTTTTGAAAAAGCCCAGTAAGTGTATGAGAATCCTTTATAATCATCTCCAGCACCTTCTTCGATAAAATTGCTCAGAGCTGCAGCTCCAAATTCTTGTCTCAATTTTTCCAGCTTATTTTTGCCCATCTTTCTTAAAGTATTTCGTAGAAATTGAGCTGCTGCATTATCAGTGGGTTTTCTCAAGAAATCACAATCAATCAAATTCTTTCGACAACTCAAAACGGTTTGGTAAAGTCGTATTCGATCCTCGTTTGTTACAGCTTTGACCTATTGAGAAAATTATCAATCTCGAATCATTCAGATCTGACCTTTCTGTACCCCTCGGACAATAATATCCAACATATAATCCTACTATACAGTATAGAACATGATTTTTTTTTGTCAATTTCCTATAGATTATCAAAATACCACGGTTTTTGTCTCACCATGCGATCAAAATCTCAAAACATTGCAGAATTTAATCTTGATTTCAAAAGTAAGCTCATTCTTTAGAAATTTTGCTTAAAAACCGGTTTGGGTTTGAAAACTTGTGAAATTGACAAAAAATGTTTTAAAAAGATTCAATTTTATCCAACACAAATAGATCAGTTTCTTTGTAATTTTTATCTGTTTTTGCATACCCTCTTGATAGATTTTGTATTGCTGAGAGAAGTACCAAGTGCTGGACAATACGATGAAATCTGTCAAAAAATAAAAATGAGAAATTTTTTTATTTGTAAAATTTTGGATTTTTGGCTTACAAGGGCTCCAATCTCATTCACATGAGAGCTTTCAAAAACAAAGACTTTGTGAGAATCAGGTGGAAGAGATCTTGAGAGCGAGATTGTGAGCAATTTTTCAACACTTTCGACTGTGACTGATTCAATTTGTCCATAAGAATATTCGTACATGATGAACTTGTCATCCTCTTTAATCATACAGATTCCATCACAATTAATTCCAAGTACAAGACTGTTTCCGTACAGCCAGTATCCCTTATAAATGACAGGGAACATGGTAGAACCAAAAAGAGGATACTGCATAACACAGGAGAGATACCAAACTTTTGATACGAGCTCCGATTTTCCAGATCCGTATTGTCGATGAGCTTGGGCCAAAATTGGAACCTATAGGTTAAAATATCGATTAAAATCATAAGAATCCAGCCAGTTCTAAAATAATATCCCAAGTTTTTATAAACTCACCCATTGTTGATGCGATTTACTTCTGCTTATTCGAGGTGGTAGGTAGCATTCAATATTTTTATCTGCAAAAATTCAATTTTTATAAAATTTTGAGATTTTACTACTTTATGGACTTACAATTATCGAACGATGAACTCGAGTTTGTATTCTTAGGATCGCCAAGAGAGACTTGAGCTTGCAAACCTGACAAATAACACAGAATTTTAAAAATTTCCAAAATTTGTAGATACTAATTATAGATTAAAATTAATTACCGCTTAATTGCAAAGCAACTTTTTCAGCAATTGGAAATTCATCTCGTTTCACAACACTATGAACAGCTTGGGCAAATAGTAAATTGACTTCAACAGGATCCTGAGGAATTTCTCTACTTTGTCTGAAAAGCCTTTTCTTGAATATAAATCGGTTTTCGCCACAACCCAAAGAAGGTGCTGAATTTTTTCGACCCAAAGTTGTTTGAGTTTCAGATGTTTTTAAGGAATTTGTATGTCTAGAATAGTCATAAAATAAATTTTAGATATTTTTTGTAAATTAATGATAATTAAGGCTTACATTTCCCAAGATGCTATAATATCGTATAGAAAATGATGTTGAGGTATATGTTCCTCCAGCTCAGGGGGTCTGCTTTGATATATAGCCCATCCATCAAGTGTTCCTAATCCTATTTTTTCCGCCAGTTTATTCATTGCATCAGCAGCTGAAATATCACAAAAAAATATTGAATCATCTTTCAAAAAATTTAGCAAAAGATTTCTCAAAATCATGGCTAAATATGCATACTTTTAAGGATAATGTAGGGTTACCTATATAGATTAGGAATTTTTCGGAATTTTTTTTTTGAATTTTGACATTATTTTTTAGATGAACCAGTTTTTATCATAAAACTTTCGAGAATTTCCTGAAATTTTCTGGAATTTCTTGAAATTTCCTAAAATTCTAGGAATTTCAGGATATTCTCAAACAAATTTCAAGCCAAAAT
>JAQIXA010002826.1:0-16115 GCA_034699045.1 Nanhermannia cf. coronata Gr-Ori-00579 | reverse complement strand
CCTGTTTTCAGAATCCAGCTGCTATTTTGAGCAAAATATTCATATCACCTCGTATATCAAGAGAAAGATATTGTCAGGTCAAAATACAACTGGTTAATAACCGGTACAAATTTCAAAAGTGTTTTTGAACAATCCACACATACTTTAGACAATTGAATGTGCAATCATAAAACACGATCATAATTGATATTAAATGTAAATTGGCATTTTATTTTTTATAGGTTCAAAAGATCCTTCGAAACTATAATAATCTTGAATCAATGAACGAGACTGAATTGGCTAAAGTTTGTAAAACTACATTTAAATTTGTCAAAAATTTTGAAGCATTTATGTTTATGAGTGATGCCTTGGAAAAAATTTCAATCTATCCTCCCCAACATATTCCAACTTATGAAGAGAGATGTGAAGGGACTGAAACTGACCCAAGGTGTCGAAATGCTTCCTATGAGCATTGATTCCTCCAAGACAAGAATTGGATCAAAATGAGACTAGTCAATTTGCACTTGAACTTGAGTCAGATTTATTTATGCAATGGAAAATATTTTACTTATTGTTGGGTTAAAAATAGATAGAAAAATAGATATTTGAGTCATTTGGATTTGTACAATATTTCATATTTTATTTATCTCTACTGCAAATAAAACGTACCTAAAATAAGCAAAAAACAAGATTTATTTTTTTTATCCAGCATTGAAAACCCAGATTTTGGCTATTTTCTATTTTATAAAGTGATATCATGGTAGATTGAGGCAGAATATCTGATATAATTTGAGCTAGATACATTAGATTAGATATATTTAATTCTTTATAAAATCGTCTTAAAATTTTGAAAAGGGTGTTCTGGTTTAATTTTCTTATTTTTTCATTTCATTCACGTAATTCACTTTATTTCCGTTCCCATTTCCGCCTGAATTTGACTCAAAAGAACCTATCAAAAATTAACAAGATCTCAATCAAAATGCATTATAAGTATAAGATTATATAGTAGTAGGTAATTAATAGTTAAGATAGATTCCAGTACCAATAGATAGTAAATTTTTTTTAAATTTATGCATAATATCAGTATGTGTAATGTGTACCATTTTTTGAAGGTGACTTTCTTACAGTTCTGACATTATGAACTGTCCCCTTGTCCTTGTACTCAACATGGTTAAAAATTGAATCCTTCTGTCCGTAAAAGAAAAAAAAATTATGTACAAAAAAGATATAAATTTTGCATAATGAAATAACAAGTAAAAGTGAAATGAAACAGCAGATTCTTAAAATATTTATGTACCCTACTCTAGTACTATTATATATTGGGTATAATAGGCTAAACAAGTACATACTGTATTTTAGCCTTTTTTTTACAATACATATTAAATAAATAAAATTGTTTTTCGAGTCATGCCTATCTCAAAAGCTCTTTAGATATTTTCAATAAAAAGCTAAACTTTCTCTAACTTTCTGAGATCCTGCAAAGTCAAGAGTTTTTTATTATAAGGACTCTTTAATATTATGAGTATCTGATACTGGGAGACCTGTCACCTTTCTGAAAGACATCTGACTATTTTATCTGGTTTCGGACTTGATTCAGATTCAGATAAATTCAGATTGAGAAAGTAAATTGAAATATTTTTCAAAATTTTGTAAATTTTTGTCTGAAAATTTTATGAAATGTGAAAAATTGGCTTTATATAGATCTTGTTTGTAAATTCAGACCTCAGTGTAAACTGAAATTTTAGAATTTTAAAGATTTATGGAATACGAATCCAGTTTAATAAACAGATATATCTGTAGTTTGAAATATTTTGAAATGAATTCTTCGGATTTCTGATATGTATTTAGGTAATTAGTATTCGGGCTAAACAAATGTAAGGGGATATGTAATTTTTATATTGAATTAGCCTAAAATTATACACATATATGCATGAACCTTTATTGGAGCACTTTTCTTGGGGGGCAAAGGAGGTGGGCTTCTAAATGGAATTGACATTTGCATTTGAGATTCACTTTTTCCATCGTGAGAAGAAATTTTGACAGGTCTTGGTGGTGGTGGGACCGAACTCGGATTATTCGGGATTTGAGCTTTTTCTTCATGATTTTGATTTTGAGAACCTGATAAGACGACGAGCATTGAGTTTGAGTTCAAGTCTGGATTTGAATCGATTTCACTGCTGACATCCCCGTTTGAATTTGAATTCTCAAATAATATTGGTTTTGCCTCATCTCCGGCTGATTCATCTAGTAAATATACATTTGCGTATTTATTGCAAATATCATCCACGATATTTAACATATTCAGACTCAAAGGGGATTGTTGATTTTGATTCTGTGAGGGATTTAGAAAAGGATCTACTTCTTCACCCATTTTTTCCACTTTTATGGACTTTTCTGAGATTTTCGATGGTTTAAAATCCTCGATTTCACCGGTACTATTGACAGATTTACTAGAAAGAGTCTCTATACCAGTACCAGTACCAGAAGCAGTATTCATTTCTTGTCGTATGCTCGTCATATTTTTCTCATTTATAGTTGAAGATAAATCATCTGACTTTTGTACCTTGGGTTGTGTTTGAGCTTTTGAAATTGAAAATATGAGTTTACAATAACCTATATAGTGTATTTTATCCAAATATTCTTAAAACTACTATTTAATATATACCCCTTTTTAAAGATTTATGTGATCTTCTCTTATGATGTAAGTAGTTATTCAAAGATCCAGATGAGGATTTTTCTCCAGGTGTTGTACGACTTGGAAGAATATTTGGCAAACTTTGCTTTTTCTTGCCTAAAAAATGAAATATGTGAAGTAAAACTTTGTATCTTTGTTTAAGTAATGTAATCAAAATCAGATAAAATTTTAATTTGTAGTAGGTACTTACCTACTTATTTTTGAAAATTATTTAACCAAAATGCATAGGTACTTAAGCATAATAGAATTACTATAATATATTAATTAATACTCTTACATACGAATTTTAAAGTTACCATTCAAAAAGAATTTTGAAATTTCTCAAGAAATTTGATTTTGAAATATCACTTTTGGCTTATTGAGGGTTAAGAATATTGTTCTATCATATTTTTTGGCTAAAATGATATTAGATAGTGCAAATTGATCAAAAATTAAAAAAAAATCAAGACTATGACAGACAGTTACGAGTATATATGGACAATTTTACATAAATTTTTGTGCGAGCTAAGCAAGTATTTACTATTTGACTTTGATTTCACATTGCTTTGGATAAATGTTAGAAAATTATGTAAAATAATTTTGTAATTTGCAGTAATAAGTAATATGTATTTAAAATTAGAATACTCTTCTTTGAGTCAAAATTTTGAGTTTTTAGAAATACGCAGTACTTGAAAGTCAGCTTTTGACTACTCATTTGAAGAGTAGTGAATTAAATCCTAGTATATTTTTTAAGTATGATGTAAGTATTTTTGCTTAATTTACCAAATGGAATGATTTTAGAAAAAATCGAAGTCTTTGTCGTTCTATTCAGAGCTTGTTGAACTTTTCGATACTCTTTTTGCATAATCTTCAGATGCTTTTCTTTCTCTTGAATAGTCAACTTGACATCATCACGAGTCAACCAATGTCCAAAAATCAACTCTACTTGATTAATACTATAAATTTTATTTTTGAAATCATTAATAATCTCGAGTAATTCCTCGTCTGTATGATCCAGCAATTTCTGGTCGTTTGGTCCAGAAAAATTGAACTTATCCTTAGTATCCAAAGATGGTCGAATATTTCTCAAACGGGGTGATAATTTACTTTGAACATTCTTAAGAGAATCCATTTCAACATATGGATTTTTTGAGTCATTTCCACCATGTAATGGTAGTGTAGGTTTATCATTGAAAACATTATCATAAATTGAATCCGAATCAGAGTCAGTTGAAAAATCCCCGATACCACTATTAATGATATTTGAACTTATGATAATTTCTTCAGAGTCATTCGAGTTTTTCGGTACCATTTGAGTATAGTTGATAACAGGTGGTTTGCCAATTGTTAAATTATTCATTTTACTAGCAAGATTTGATGGTTTTAAAGGCAATTCTGGTGGTATATAAGGTCTAGGTATACCAATTGGTGGTTGATCATAAAGATTAAATGAATCTTGGACAATCTTTTCAACACCAACTTCATTAATTTCAACTTCAGGAAGTATATTTGCATATAAACCTACACCTCCATGGATACTCCATCTCTTACTTTTCTCATACAAATTGACATATTGATGGTTTCGATTTATTCTCGACTCACGACGATTCATTGGGATAGGAATTTTATTCAAGGATTCAATTGAATCACAAATTTCTGATTCTTCTGATTTGTCCATCAAAATTTCTTGGTTGTTTGGTTCAATTATTGTAATCTCGGGATTCTCTACTTCTGCTTCCGGCTGTCCTTCAGATGACTCAGTTTCAGTATCAATTTCTGGAACTTTGAGCAAATTTCTTGAAGTTTGACTTAAAATTTGATCGATTTCTTCAAAACTTTCGAGTACTTTATAATTTGTATTTGATGATTCATTTGAGACTCTTTTGTTAATTTCATGGGTCAGGCCTTGGTATATTGTCATTGTATACTTTGTACAAGCTTTCATACTGTCCATAACCTCCTTGTAACTTTGAATAGTTTGACTCAAATTGAGATGACCTTGGTCTTCAGCCAGGTCAAGTGGAGTTTTTCCAAATTCATTTCGGCAATTACATTGTTCAAGTCCATCAGTATTTTCAAGTAAAACCCAAACTATAAAAAAATTAGTTTAAATTAAATGAATTAGTAAATTTCTACTATTAATAGTAAGAAAAATTTTCAAAATTATCAGTACTATGTACCCTACATGCCTTAAAGAATGGAAAACCAATCAAACTTATAATGAAAAGAAATATTGTAAGATTTTCTACTAACCCACAAGCTCAAGTCCATGATAAGTCGCATAGTGCATCATAGTGGGAAACTCGTTACCTTAAATATAATAAAATAAAAATTCAGTTTTCAATCATACATATCTTACAAGGGAACAGATAGACAACAGTCTTGTATTCTGAATCTCGATATAAATATGTAGAATAGCATAGCATAGTAACAGTAACGTAGTACAAAAAAATTCCTTATATTTAGCGGTAAAAGTAAAGAACCCAAAGACCTATTGGTTTTTTTCGCCAAGTTCATGATTTTAAAATCTAATACTTACTGTGGTATACTCAGACGGGAAATTTTTTTAAGAAATAAGATTCTGATATTTTGAATCTGCTAGCTCAACTAGATATTTTGGATTCCAAATTACTTTTTTTTATGGAATTTTGGACAAAAACTGTGAAATTTCGACACCTTTGTGTAAAATTATCGAAAAAAAGTTTGAGATTCTTGGATTTTTATTAAAAAGATAGGTACATCTTTTTGTCACATAGAGATATAGCCGAGATATAGCAAGTTCTGTTTCTTATACAGATGTACGGATAGCAGGCATTAATTTACTTTGGCTAATAATCGTAGTGTTTAAGATCTCAAGGCTTTGGTCATGAGTTGCATAATTTGAGCATTCATTATAAAGCATTGACAGTTTATGAGAAATATGTTCATCGAAAAGTTTCGTAAATCCAGGAATTGACTAATAAGTAAAAAACAAAAAAAAAAAACAAAAAAAAACTTATTAAAGTGCTACAAAACACAAAGTAATCAGAATATATGACATACCTTAAAGAGCTTTTCAAGTAATCTATCATTCTTTACGGAATTTGTATGATTCTCATAGAGGCACAATTCTGTTCCAATTTTTGTCCCATTTTGGAAAATTATCAACTTGATCAAAGTACTTTCATTTTTAATCGGAGCCACTGCATCTACCATAAATTTTTATAGATTATAAGCAAGGAAAAAACTTTGTCTACTATACTGGACCTTGATAATGTGCAATATGATATAGGTAATAAAAGAGTATCCTTTAACTTTCTTTTTTTTTATAATGAGGTTCTCGAGACACCATGGTTTTTACCACGTCACATCGCATCCCAAAATCTCCTAAGAAAAAGCATTGAAAAATACGATACCCGTCGGAGCATCAACAAGAATTTTGAACTTTTGACTTTGAAAGATTCCAAATGAATCCTTAAATGCTACGAGTATTTATTATTGGTATTTGAAGCTTTCTCAAAAAACCAATTTGAGTAAAAATCATTATATTTCGAGGACCTGTGATAAAAAAAGGTTTTTTTCGATTCTAATTTGAAATGTGATAGTTGTACAATGTCAAACTTCAAGGACCAATGATATATCAAGATGTGTTTCCTTGTTTAATGTAATTTTACCCAACCTGGTATATGTATATGAACCATATAGGGATTTAGTATTTGAATATCAAGATCCAAGTCATTCCCCTGATGTCTCATTTGAACTTTAATTATTTCATTTTCGTCAATTTGGCCAACTTCCCTCAATGCATCTTTTTTAAATATTAAATGAACATTGGATTGTTCTTTGCAAATAATTTTGGGAAAAATTGAAAAACTTGCTGATCCACCCAAATTTTTCCTAGTACTATTAACATGTTTAATTTGATTTCGAATTTTCTGATAAAATTCATGATCCAGTTTAAATCCAATATTTTGTTGAATCGTAAACCATTCATCTACCTTACCAAGACCTAAAAATTTCAAAATTAGCACCTTAAATTAAAATTAGCTCTTAATTTTAGAAATTATAAATGTCTGGTTTGATACTTTGTGAGAAATCGGGTAGTAAATCCTCCAATGTTACATTTAAAAGTATGGCAATTATTCTTTTTTTCCTCAGTATTTTCCACAGGGGAATTTCTTTCTTCTTTTTATCAATTTCCTTTTTTAAAGATTCCAAAAAATGGTGAGAAATCAAAATTACTTGGATTTGCGATTGATAGAATTCTGTTCCACTTTTGTAATGTCTCATGTCCGATAAATCATAACTTTTATATCTAAAAAGATTCAAATAATCATAAATAACCCAAGTAGCAAACTCATATAGGTACATAATACAATACAAGTAGATATTCTGGGAATATCTGTAGGTACCTATATTTTATAGCTTTTTGACATTATATTTTACTACCATGTAATATAATAAAACCATTTGATTGTTAAAATGTATCAAAAATCCATATCACAGATATAGATCATTTTGTAGTAGCAAGCTTTAGAAAATTTTTGTTAAATTTTGACAATTTTTCTATCTTTGAACTTATATGGGTTTGACAAAATTTGTACTTTCGTATTTAAAATTATACATGTTTAGCATTTTGAATGGAATTTTCTGTTTTGAAAATTTTTTAAAAATTTTGACATTTTTGTTAAGCTTTACAAGTATCAAAAAGCTAAAATTTTAGTTAATGCGCTAGTTAAAACTAAAACTCTAGTTATTTTTTAAAAAATTCAAAAGCTATTTAATAATGTAGTCTTAAGTTCTGCAAAAAATCAAAAAAAAATCATGCAAAATTTATGAATATTAATATTAAGTACCTACTAGTAGTAGGGGTTCCAACGCGCTGTTTTACGCAACAGCATTTACTGTATTTAGCGCTGAAATCGTGCTGTAATTTACAGCGCTGTAAATTTTCTAATTACAACGCTGTAAATTACAGCAGTTTTAGGAAAATTTTCAGAAAATTTTATGTTTATGTTACATTTTTTGCTATTATATAAAATTAATGCAAAATATATTGCACATAAGGTCAATATTTTTCCAGTTAATTGCAAATTATTAATAGACAGTATCTTAATTTTACATTTGAAGTTGATATTCTACTGTTTTATCAATTTAGGTAGAAATTTAGTGCTTTTGAATTACAGCTGTATTACAGCTGTATAACAGCTGTAATTTAGATTTTGCTGTAAATTTACAGCTGTAAAAATATTTTTGTGTATTGGGACCCCTAACTAGTAGCTACCTATACTTCTCGTACTTACAAAGGATCTTAAACGTATTAGTACTAGTTAGAAAAAATTCAAACCTTTTTCCAGAAAAATCCTCATTCAAATCCAAATTTTGAGAATCTGGTGATTCAAAGTATTTTCGGATTTTTTGCTCAGTAATCTGAGAATAAACACAGTCACAAGAATACAATAAGGCCACCTCCATTGTTGATTTTTTAATTACTTATACCTACTAACTGGTATTGACTTTTGTGTAAAATGAGCCAACATTTCATTCTAGTCTAATTATACCCAATTTTTGATGAAGTAAATGCAAAATACATAATGTATTGAGGAAAACCACAAAATAATTTAGTTTCCGATTTGGAATTTTATTTATTTACATGAATGCATACTGGGATTTCAGCATGTCTTTTGGAACTTTTTTTGTGCGTATTTTCCATTGTAAAGATACCTATAGTTATCATTTAACCTAACCACCCTATGTAGGTATTTAGTCATATTGAAAAAAAATACAATTAGTAATACAATCTTCGAACTAATCCTCATGACAAAAGGCAATTGGATAGATGTACCCCAATCTCTGCCTTTAAGTATAATTTGAAAATATTACCTTAAATAAGATTATTCTAATCCTACTTCTAATCAAAAGGATAAGTAAACTTATTTACAGATTATTGGATTACAATCTTATTCTGATCTAAGGAAGTTAATTAACTTCTTGTTGTACGTCAGAATTTTTCATTCCTTTACCTTTCATTCCTTGCAATAGGGGAAATGTCTTATCTTTTAGAATTTTTTAGCTAAGAAAGTCTTAATTTTTAACATTTTGAATCAATTTATAATGAAATAGTAGAAAGTCTTGTCAAATTATCAAAAATCGTTGAAAAATTGAGTGTATTTTGCCTTATTACTGATAGACTATAGACAAAACACATAGCATAATAGGCATAAGTATAAGTATTGCTAGTAACTTTTTATCTTTGTTAATATGACCATTGAGTTTTGAACGTAATAATTAAGTAAAGTTGATAATGATATTTATTTGTGTTTTTTTGTAGATAATAGTTTAAGACTTGGGGACCTAAATGTAAATAAGTATCAGAACAGTAGGACACATAAGTGTAAGTATTGTTTTTAAATACTTGGGGATAAGTTTAGTATTAAAATGAGTGTGTATAAATATTCTAGAGCATAATATAAGCCTCAAGTTGTGATTCAATTTTATCTCTCTGTTTTAAGTTTTACAACTGCAACTACTTGTAGTACAATACAAGTTGTATTGTATTACTGATACTGACGATATGATAGTCCCAAAAGAAACCAATTAATGATGGGTAAGTACTGCATACGGTTAATCAGTCCATCAAAATCTAAATATCCCATTTGCCTCTAAAACTTTAATAAAACGAAATGAGTATTTAAGTTTAGGAAATATAAATACAGTTTTAGTGTAAACATAAGTATAGGATATAGGTACATTACTTTTAACTTTTATCATATAGAGGTATGTTCTACTATGTATTGTGTAGATATATCAATAGATATTATACGAGTAATAAATACTGTTTTTCTGACAAGTAATATTTCAAAAAAGAATAATCATTACTGTATAAAAACATTTTCAAGATTATCAAAAATTCAAGATTATCAGCTTGAATGTTTCTAGTTAAAAATTTTCACCTTTAACACGGTCAAAAAATGCAATTTTCTAATTAATTTTATGGACAAAAGTACAATTACTCATAAATTTATAAGATTTTACATGAAAGTTGATAAAAAATTGTCTTAATTGCATCATTCTTTTCATAAGATTTTCATTTTTGCGAAATTTCAACTTTTGCAAAATTGAATGCATTGCTTGGGTTACTTTTTCCCAGATCTTTTTTGAATTAGTAAACTGTTACTTGCCCTGCAAGTATCATGTATATAGTATAGATAGGTAGTATAATATGTGTATTGAGTAATAAAGAGAATGTGGGGAGAAAGTAACGGGGGACAAATAAAATAAAATAAAATAATCGAAAAGATAAAGTTGTTGATAAGATAAACTGAACAAATCCAATTCCAAGGACGAGCTTTTTAATATATTTACAGAGACTTTATTTTAATTTATTTTACATTTGAACTCCCATACTACGATACGAGTAATATACCATACATTGTACTACTACCATTGGCTTTGGTAATTTGTAAATGCAAAGTCTGTTTTTACAAAAAGTGATTCTGTAACTACTAGCTCTAGTACTAGGGTACTATTAATACTGATACAATTTGTATGGATAGAAAATAATCCTTTGTTTTCTTGTTATTCTCAGTATTATCTTGGATTTACAATCTTTCCACTAAAGAAAACTTACTACCAGGCAGGGTCTACTACTATTACAACTACAAGAAGTTTTCAGTTCAATTCCTTTTTAAGGGGATTTAACTACTGTACCCTACAATTTGTACAATATAAGATATCATAATTTACCAAACCAAGAGAAAGAGATAATTTCAATTGTCTTGAAAAGTACCTACAAATACATAAAATTGATCAAAATCTGGATTTTTGTGTTTTTTTCTGTGATTCAAAATGCTTGAATCAGAATCTCCTGAGGACTTTCTTAGGAGAAAGGAAACGAGTAGAAGGAATTCAAATTCTAGTGATGAAACTGATCAATACAGAGATATTGATGAGGTAAATTTTACAATCAAAACTTTTTTGAAATATCAGGTAAAACCTTTTTTATAATGGCGATATTTTGTAAAATTTTAAAAATACTGATCATGAGAGTATTTTGTTTTTGAATACACAGAAGTTGGGAATTTACAATATAAGTGTAATTCTAATTTCATTTTAAAATCGAAGTTTTTGAAATCAATTTAAGATCATAATGAGTCAATTTTAAAATTAAAATTTAACCTTTGAAATTTGTACTTAAGTAAGCATCTTATAGGCTTAAACATGTCATATGATAAGTAAACTTTAAAATTGACAGATCAAATTGCTTTTTTCAAAAATTTGAGAATAAATTTTCCGTTTGCTTTTGAGTGAAATACTCGATTGAATTAACAATTCAATCGAACATATTAGTCAGTAATATTTATTTTACAGATAGTATGTTAAACTTTGATTCAAAAGATTGCATAAATAAAAGATTGGTTTGGTAATGCATAATATCTTGGAAGTTTTTGAGATCTTTATAAATGTTTTGTTTCATTTATTTATTAGTATTAGGCATACTAGGATTTAATTAACTACTCTTTAGTTAATTATAAAACACTTAATTTTGACCCAAATAATTTCAAATTCTTCTCGTTTAGTTTATGAATGAGTCAATTTTAGAGATTTAAAAAATATTGTTTGCAGGTCTGTTTAGTGGGTCAAGATTTGGAAGAAATTTGTTTTCGACACTTTGGACTTTTTGCACTGAAAAGGATCGATCTGTCTTTCAATCGCCTTAGGACTATACACTCAATCCATTTATGCTCTCAAACTCTTGAGGAACTTATCCTGGACAACAATATGCTGGAAACTTTTATTTTATCCGGAAAACTGGAGAAACTGAATACTCTCAGTTTGAGCAAGAATCAAGTATGATTATTTTAAAAATTCAAGATATCTAATATTGCATACTTGTATAAGTACCTACCCTATAGAAGCTTGTATAGGGTAGGTACTTATACAAGTATACAATATAGATATCTTTAATAAATACCTACCTTATAGAAGAGTTAAATTATCAACAAACAAAATTTATCAAAATTAACAACTAAATTAAGGATAAGCACCAACTTAAACGAACTACTGGAAAGTAGGTTCCCTAGACTTGATAGATGTCAAAATTTTATAAAAAGTCAAAATTGTAACAAAGAACACTTGTATCCGTTGAGATATCCATTGTGGTATTGAAAAATTTCTTTTAGATAAAACTGAATAGTATCTCAAGATCAGTATTTAATGGATATTATAAATTAAATTAAACTTTTTTATAGGTACTTTCAAATGATCTTTTTCAGAAGAATTTGGTTAGTAATTATCTGGACATAATCTACAAATCGTTTAAATTGTGATTTTAAAATTCAAATACGGATACATGTCCTATGTTGTATAAATATTTGCGTTTTTTGATATGATCATTTTCAATTTGAATTTTGAATTCGGGTCTCAAATTATCTATAATTTAAAATTACAACTTGATGTTACTTTATGTGCCTATATCTATTCATAGGATATGACTACTACCTATAATAGAATATTTTACAAAAAAAGGAAGACTCTAACTACTGAAAAGAAAGGAAACCTATATTTTAAGAGACATTTTCAATTTCAAATCACTTAAAGTTTAATCCTATATTCTTTATAATGAATAAATTTTTCAGATTCGTAATCTTGGTCCTATTCTCGAGAATCTTGGAGAGAATGCAAAAAATCTACGATATTTATCCTTCGTTGGAAACCCAATTTGTCCCATATCCTCAAGCCTTCTAGATGATGAGGAAAATATTTCAAAAACTGCCGGACTTTATGAGAAATACCGAGCTCATGTGATATTCCTTATGAAGGATCGAACTGACTTGAGATTCCTCGATCATAAAATCATATCTTTAAAGGAATTTAATAATGCAAGACCCTCGTACAAACTCTTTGGTCATGTAAACAACCATTCGGAATTTGATTTCAATTTTTTTAAAAGCAAACTTAATTCATTACTAAATGCAAGTGTTTTACAACCATCTTTAGCGATGACTTCGAACGATCAGATTGCCAATTTAGCTAATAATAATCCAACAACTTCAAGATCAAAATATGGAAAAAGACGTTATAGATATATTGGCAAGAACTCTGAGGGTAATCGGTTTATTAAAGATCATGATCTTTAAACTTATACATCTAGTATCTAGTTACTTTTAAGGTTTACATTTTTTTTTTGCTTTTTTTATTTTGTATTTTATGTTTAATATTATCTGTATGAGCATTTAATTGAGCTGAACTATTTGTAAATACTGATATTACAATTTTATGAAATCGACTCGAGCCTTCGGTTTTTTTCTTCGGTACCTAAATGCATGTATAAAAATAAATATAAATTGAATATTTTATGAAACATTGAGTCTCTAAATATTGCCTATACTGATACTGGTACTGCTGCTGCTGTGGTCTTATGAAATGATATATTTACTCTATAAAAACTTCATCTACCCCATTCTTACCAACAATTTATGAATATTGGATTGCGATTTTGCATAAGTTATTAGGAGATTAACTCGAAAAAACAAGAGTTCTTTGGGATAAGCCATTATTCTATCTATACCTAGGTTATAAAGGGTGTTTCAAAAGTAGAGATATCCTAATTTGACTCTAAAATGCAAAGTTTTAAATCCAATTATAGTCAAATTGAATTGAAAATTTCAAAAATGAAATTTGATAAACTCTGTATTTGGAACTAGTAGTAGTTAAGCAGTAAAATTTAATTTAATATATTACTATTTTGCACATATTTCATAGTACTTTTGTAGACTTTTGAATCGAGATAATAGAGTAGGTTTGTACAATAATATCTTGTACAGTATTCAGTACCCTACCTTACCTAAGTATGTAGTATTAAGTAGTTTGGATTTAAAGAAAGGATTTATTTATGAGAGTTGAGTGTGTCTGATCCCCAAACTATACCTATAGATATATTAGTTCCAAATCTCAAATATTTCCTTTTAAATGCTATAATTTCAAACATTTGTTTTAAAATTAATACCTACTACTCGTACCTAGTATAGTACTAATTCTACGTATAAGCATCTACGTATAAGTACAGAGTATTACGATAAAATGCTTTATTATGCATTTTGATACGATTTAACAGTAATTTTTTGCATTTAAAGGATTAAAATATGATTTGTCATGAGTTATTAAAGGGTATTCTACACTTAATCATCAGAAATAATTTAAAGAATTTGATCCAGATTTTGATATTTTTGACAAAAGTTTTATGACTTTTTTTTACTTTTCGAAATCGTAAAAGACTCAATTAAAATTCCATTTTGCTTTTTTTTCTGTAATTTTGTCATAAATTTTCTTAAAAGATTCTGAATTTGTGTTTTGCATAACTCTTTAAGTAGGTAATCGTTTTTTTTCAGTAAAATCTTTAATTTAAAAAGGAATTTTTTTTACTGGATTAGTAGTATTTTAAGGTTATCTCAAAATCACAGTGGCTTAAAAGTCTATACCTTATATCAACTAGATATCTGACTATTTGTAATTTGAAAAAAAATGAAAGTATTTGAATCTTGAATTATCAAATTATTAAAGATGATTCTATGCAATTTTTAAAGTGCCTACAATCGTAAATTTTAAGATTTCTTGAGTTAAAATTTAATCAAATACCAATTTAACCTACTTACATAAGTAGGAATTTCATATTTTAAACTACTACTACTTACTACTATTGTATAAGTAGGTACCTACACCTACCTAGGTAAATATTTTCTTTTGATGAATTGACAAATACTACGAGCATGTTTAACTTTTTTTTTCTTTTTTTTAGTATCTATTTTTGAATATTTTTAAACTGGGATTGGGAACCTTGATATCTATAAAAATACGAATCCGGTTAAAATGTACCGGTTTATAATGTCCCGGTACAAGAATGTACCGGTGCAAAAATGTACCAGTGCAAGAATGTACCGGTGCAAAAATGTACCAGTGCAAGAATGTACCGGTGCAAAAATGTACCGGTGCAAGAATTTACCGGTGCAAAAATGTCCCGATTTAATTTTTTTTAAATACTTTGAATTTTGATAAAATAAACTGGTTTTTAAGGCAAGTTTTTCCTAAGAAATTATCTTTTACCAATGTTAAAATCAAATCTAAAGTTTCGATGGTCGATTTGTTTGTCCGTTTGTCTGCCTGTCTGTTTGTCCAGAGGATAACTCGTAAAATAAAATCTTGAAATCGAAAAATGAGGCAACTTGAGATGCCTTTATTGCTTTGCTCGCCCAATTTATAACCAACTGCTAAAGAGCCGTTGATTAAGTCCTAGTTAGGATTTTTTTATATATTAGAATAGAAAGCATTTTTAACTGTACGAGAATGACAATCAACCATCGAAGTATACTTTAGATTTGATTTTAACATTCGTAAAAGATAATTTCTTAGGAAAAACTGGCCTTAAAAACCAGTTTATTTTATCAAAATTCAAAGTATTTAAAAAAAAATGAAACCGGTACATTTTTGTATCGGTACATTCTTGCACCGGTACATTTTTGTACCGGGACATTCTAAACCGGTACATTTTAACCGTATTTCCTTTTTATGACATTCACATACTTATAGGTATTGAAACTATTTTATAATGTAATATCATTAATTGTGACTGACTTTTAGAACATTTTATAATCAGATCTTTATAACTTACGATTAGTGCTTTAGAACCAAATGTATTTAGTTCCTTTCACTTTATAACCTTTAGCCGGATACCCTAATGAAGATAGAATAGTAGTAAATTATTAATCTTTAATATGGCAGATGAAAAAAATTATATAATTTTAAAAATCTTATCCTCGAGTATTTCTACAATACTCGTAAATACAATACCACATTATATTCCATAGTATAGAAGCAAATCGTTTATTTTTTTCAACATTTATAAAACACGTATAATGCTCAAAATGTTAAGGCCTAGGTAGATTTTCACCTAATGCATGGTACCATATAGTACGTCTTAGGTGGCGGTACTCAGCTATTCAACCTTTCAAACCTACCTGTGTAGTTGTATACGAGAGAGATAATTAGGCGCTACTGAAATGTGATACTAATCTTAAGTGATTTTTGGTTAATAATAAAAATCAAAAAATTTTGCGATTTTTTTATCTGGGGTTGCCAAAAAATGTAAATAGTAAATTAGGTTTAGTTAGTTAACTTGTCGTTTATCTATGTTTAGTGCATAGGTGACATAGGACACTATGTCTAGACAGTCTAGACCCCTAGCGACCAAACGGTTGAACTTTGCGGGTCAATCAGACATTTTTGAACTAAAATTTAATTTGACCTAAGGTCTTTATTTAGTTCATCTGCTAAATTTTGACATTTCTTTAGATAATTTCAAACTTGAAGTTGACCGGATGTCACAAAAATGGTTAGCATATACTTTTGTGTTAAGGGGATGTGGCTAAAAACGCCAGGTAATGATTTCAATTTCTTGATGGAGCTACGATAGCTAGGTAGTATCTTC
>JAQIXA010002825.1:0-16118 GCA_034699045.1 Nanhermannia cf. coronata Gr-Ori-00579 | reverse complement strand
GTATGGTACAAAATTTATAAAAAATGTTGCATTTCATTAGATTAAGACTTGTTTTATCGAATAGATATGATATTTATCTCTTTTTCTTTCAATTAATAGCAAATTTTTAAATATTAAAAAATTCGCCATAGATTTATGGATAGCGCTGTACTATTTAACATAGTAGGTATGTAAATAAATGTTTAAATATCGTGAACTAATTAATGTACTACCATATATCCTAAAGTCTAAAAGATCCAAAATTTCTTGAAAATTTATTTAGGATACTACTATGCAACAAGTTAATTGTAGTTAGGAATTAGTGACTACTACTAATTTAAGATGGGTGACAAATAAAAAGGAGCATTGATATGAGTGTTTATTTTACCAGAGTTGGCAATTAGCCGGCTGAAATTGATTTCATCCTTGGCTAAAATGACCAAAACTATGATAAACAAAATAAGATATCTATCAAGTATAAATAAGAAGTATTTAAATAATTTTGATTTTTGTTAGTCGATATATCAGTATGTATTTGAAATAAATAATTTGAAATTGAACGAAAAAAAATGAGCATAATCCTATATTTATATTTTAAAATTTTCATTTTTAGTCAGTTAATTGGTCCATTTTATCCAGTAAATTTGACCATTTTGGCCATTTTTATTTTAACCGGCTGTGTAAACCTTGTCTATAATTTTATCTTATCAGCTTGTTAATAAAAAAGGGCATAAAAAGGTCATAAAAAAGTCATAAAAGGGTTGTTAAAAAGTTAATAAAAAGTTCATGAAAAATCTTGTCTAATTAGAAAAGAATTCGAAAAATTGGTTTCGATCTTGAAGTCTCCACAAGATATCTTGGTCCATATATTTGAAACAGCAGGGTCAAAGACTTCCATTGAGGCTTTGTCCAACTTATCCCCATTATTTCGACCAAGAACGAAAATTTTATCATCCTTTACAAAAGCAGCTAGAAAAAACACAAAAAAGAGATTTAATTTGTATTATATCTAAATAATTTATAATAATTTGTAAAGCAATTAAAATTTACCAAAATCTGCTCTTGGAACAGTTAATGAGGGTCCATCTGTCCATGTTTTAGTCATTGGGTCATATATTTCGACTGAATTAGTTAATTTATATTCGAATTCTAAATAAAAAAGCATAACCCATATTTATAAAGCTATATAATATTTACATAGTAATAAATATCTATTTTTTTTTACCTTTTTTGAATTTTATCTCAGATTTGATGACATTTCCTCCGATGACATAAATTTTGTCTCTAAAAACAACAGCTTGATGACCATACCGAGCCAGACGAAGGTCATCTAAAGTTTCAACCATTTTAGTCTTCGTATTGTACACCTCAACTGATTCAATTGCAATGTCCTCAAATCCAGGTTTGAATCGATCCTTAAATGGGCCCTTTCCTTAAATAATTTAAAATATATTCATTAATTATAGATATAAAATGGACTCTAATCCTAAATATTAAACACTAAACACAAGTTTTTAATTTATAATATTTGACCCTTTTGACTTATAAATTCGAGACAAATCTCCTAATCAAGTTTTTGAGCAAAATTATAAAAAATATCCATCAAATAAACTCACCCCATCTATTTTCTTCTTCTGGAGGACTTGAATCATGCCCTATATGCCACCGACCTAATACATAAACAGAAGTAGAAAATAATAATTAAAAATGGATAATTTTAACTTAGGTCTACTTATCTAGACTAAATTTCTTTAAATAGTATATTTTCGGCTTTCAGGCCTTTCAATAAAGAGGAAAGGTAAGGCTTTCTGTTTTAATAAAAAGACCAGAAATCCGATTATAACCCAAAGAAATTCTTTACAAAACTAATATATATTTATATATCAATTTTAGATGTACTATGCATAAGTAAGGGTATTAATTTAAGAACTTACGATATAAATATTGTCATTTAAATGAGCAATTGAAGATTTTGATCTCGCAAATTTACATACGAAGCCTGATTTCCATTTCTTATTATGAAAATCATATTCACTGGAATAACGGAAGGGTTTGTGGAAAATATTATCTGCCTCAGAGTTGTAAATCCCACCAACCTATTTAAGTTAAAAATAATTAACTAAAAATAAAGTAATCCGAAAAAAATTGTCCAAATTTGTAAGAAATACCGTGTAGAAATTGCCATTTACAAAAATGGTTGGAAAATCAGCCATAGGAGACAATCCTATCTCAGCTTTCCATGTCACTAGTGTTTTTCTCTTGATGTCATCAAGTGGACAACTGTACATTTTGTTCGAGAGGGCATATGAACCTCGAATAGTTTCGTCGTAGCCACCTATAAAAATAAAGAATTAAAAAATTAAATAATCATAGTTGAAATTTGAAAAAAAATTAACCGATTTTGTCGGAAACTACAACCTACCCGCAATTCGTTTGGGACCATCTTCTGGTTATCTAACCTAACCTAACCTAACCTAACATAAAGCAATCATAATCACTCAACGAGGTACCATGACCTGTTTGGTAACCTCTGCGGTGCCTATATCGTATTGCGGGCGAATTGCGGGAGTTGCGGATTGCGGGTAGCTTGTATTTACCGATTCAATGATTGGACTACATGCAAAAATTCAAGAAAAAAGAGATTTACTTAGGTATATCTTTACTTTTAACTCTCACTTTCAATAATTTGGCACGAAATTTTACAACCAAAATACATAAACACATGTACACTGTACTGTATAGTAGTACAAGAGAGTTAAAATTATAAATATCTATAATCTACTAAAGCAATCCCCAACAGAATTGGGAAATAAGGTACCGAAAGTGAAATTTTGAGTTTTGAGAAGGAAAATTTTATTGTTCCCAGTGCATTACATTATGCATGAGAAACCTTGCCCTGGGAATTAACTTTTGAAAACCCGCCTTCATCGTCCTCTCCTCGGATATGTCAATTTCAGTCAAATACCAAAATCACTAGAACAACTTTCGTGATCCTAAATACAAGTACCTTACCAGTAAAGGCATGTTTTGGAAGCAGTATATAGAATATAGTCGTAGTCATAAATATTTATAAAATAAACAATTAGAACCAAAATTAGCCAATAAATAAGTACCCTAATATTATTGATTTTAAGCTCAAAATACTCATTTCAATCAAAAAAAAATGAGAAATGTTCCTACATAATTGTGCCTAATACCACTATATATATTCACAGTATAGTTGATATTAATGTAATCAGCATAGTACTCGTCTCGTATTCAGGTCTAAAGATAATTTTTTGAGAATATTGAGGAAAATATTACTTTTCGAAGTATCAAAGTTTTTCTGTACCTTTATCTTTATTTTGAAATAACTTAATCGAGCTTGCTTTCTCCTAAATTTCTAAACTATCTACTATCTGTATAACTTGATACTAGATACGCATTTCTCATGGTATTTTTCTTGAAATTTGCCTCAAGTTCCAAAATTAAATAGACTAGTTCTTGTAGTCCAAGAACATGTTTTACATTATTTACCATTAACACAATGATAATATTTATAATGATGAGGAAAGTTTCAACCAAGTTCTTCTTTACTGGAGGAATATGATTAAGATCGTTAGTAAATGATAAAGTACTTTGTTTTGTACTAGTACTAAAGTCTTCAGTATTTGCTATAAAATGTAAAAAGTATACTTAACACTGCTATGTACAATTGTCCTATACTTATTTATACATTAACAAATGCTTAAGAAGTTTTATTATCATACTTTACTTGTATAAAGAGTTTAAAATTAAATTGGTTTTTTAGAAATAAAATAAAGTTTGAGCTTAAGTCATTTTAGCTCGTAATTTTTCACTCAAATACTAAAAAGTCCAATGACACCATTACCATATAATTCTATCATAAAGGGTCGTTTTAAAAGGAATGTTTTTGATCAATTTGCTTAAAAATGTGTCACAATATAAGATGACTTAAATAAAAATGTTAAGTTAAAAAGTCGAATAAAATTTATAATATTTAGAAGCCTCATATTTCTCAATAAAGATCCCTTAGTAAATTGGTCATTGATGAGAGTTTTCGAGATTTTCTTTATGACTCCAGTTTTCTAGAAATCTTTAACTGCAGATAAATTACAACTTTTTGGTTTATGAATCTTGATAAATTGATAATTTGAAGAGTGATCTATGAACCTTTACTAATACCAATTTCCTCTATCAGTATAAGTACAGATATTTACTTGTAGGTACCCTACTCTAAATGGATATTTACTACTATAAGTATAAGGTAGAGATAGTAAAATAAAATTGGCACATATACCTAAGTACCAGTATAGGAAAGTAGGGGAAATTGCTATTACCAAAATACTTACCCGATTTACTCATACTCTATTTCTTTCGTAACTAATGTTTTGATTCTAATTCGAAATTCAAAAGTCCCAATAAAATACATACATCTTTCACCGTCTACCAAAAGACTCTTTAGTAGTATTAGATATATTTATTTATTCAGCCATTCTTGTACTTGAATCTTGAGTAAATACTACTTCATTTCCTACTCGAATCAATTCAATATTTCGCACACACATTTCTTGGATTATTTTAATTAAAATCTTAAGATTAGTACAAATGTGCGTGTGTCATACAGAATCTTACATACAGTAAGGCTCACAATAACTTGGTAAGTAGTAAGTACTAATGGAAAACCAAAATTCGAGAATTCTACAATTCTTGAAACTTTTGGCGTTGACAGAATGCGAATTTATCTTTCAAAAGGCCAATATTGTAAATTTAAAATCGTCTCAAAATCTCTCAAAAAGCTCGAACTCGAAGCAAAGATCTACCTACCCTAAAAAAGCAATAGGTACAATATTTTGAAAATTTTGAATATTTAAGGCAAATTTAAGTAAAACTCCCCCAATCACCCGATAATCAATTTGATATAGATTTTCCTTCTGGGATATATGTAAGATTCAAACATTTGATCAAATTTTCGATAATTTGTGATTTGATTCAAGTGACCTCGAGATTTCTTATTTAAAATCTCATATATTAGCAAAGTACAGTAGTAAATATGTCACTGTACATATGCATGTTCTTAACTCATAATGCTTAAGTGCTCAACAAAACTTGAAAATATTTTTATTTATTCATTTCAAGCTACTTATACACTAGTTGTACTATCAGTAAGTACCTAGATACTTGGAAAAAAATGTACCTACTAGTACAAAAAATGGAAATACTTGTATTACGAAATTGCAAATGGCAATTTTGTAAGTTTTTTTGAAACTTATTGCAAATGAAATGTAGAATTGAAAAAGGATACAGAAATAAAAAAGGGTTTATCCAAGCAGCAATAGGCAAAAAAAGGATTTTTTTACAATTTCATATGTATTTTCTTATATGCTTTGCTTATATGAGGAAAAATTTGGAGTTTGGAATTTTTGGAATGAAATAAAAGCTAAAAGAGAATTTATTTTTTATCCTCTACGCAAATAGACTGTAGTACCCTACAGTCTACAGTACCCTACTGATACTTGTAGTAGTATCAGTATTAGTACCCTACTAGTACAATAATGTTTATATGAGATATAATAAGTAATGTATAAATATGTAATGGAGATACTGTAAAGGAAGTCGAACAACTTAAGAGAAATATTTTTATTGCGAGAAAAGAAGAGTAAAGGAACAGTCTAATGGTTTTTATATGTCAGAGAATTGTATTTTTTAGGGCAATGTTAAAATTATTATAATTTTTTATATTATAAAAAGTTGATTCTATCTCTTGTCTAGCATATATGGAGGATAGTCCATAGCATTCTCATAAAATAATATAAATATTTATTTTTAAGCAAAAATTTCATTTTTGTCAAGAATAATAATAGCATAATCTAATAGTTATTTCTTATTTTTTAGTCATTTTGACCAAAAGATGCAAAATTAAAGCATTAAAAATAATTTAGGTGATAAAACCGCGAAAGACTACGAATCATTAGATCAAACTCAAGTATTTTATCGAAAAATTTTGACCAAAATTTGTTACTTATCACTTGGTATGAATAGACTTAATAAACTTGAAAAACTATCGTATTACTTAATTTAGATCCTTTAAATGGTAACCTATAATCAAAAACTCGATATTGGTAAACTTAAATAATTCCTGTAGGAAGGGTTCTTGAAAAACCCTCGTATTTTACTATTAAATGATCAAAGTACTACTACTTGGTCCTTGGTAGTAAAAGCCCCAAGAATTTTGACTTTTTGAATTTAAAGAGCAATACTTTTACAGAGATAAGGGAAATCTCGATTTTGAACTGAGAAAATGGTAAAGATAACGAAATCAAGGAAGTAAATAAACTCATAAATATTGATCTTAAATATCTTAAATGCTATTTACTACCAGTAGAAAATTCATATTCTTTACTTACTAGTACTATTACTAGTACTGAAAGCATGTACTAGAAGGGTTTCGAGTAAAGTAATGAAAATGCTTTTTACTCTCTCAAAATCAGACTAATAAATAAATTCTCTTTTATTTCCCAAAAATAATGTTTCTATTCTATTTCTCCTTATAAATTTTACTAGTACAACCACTACCACTAGTACTAGTACTTTGTACTATAATAGTAAGATCAAGCTCTCAAGATTTCTAAATTCTCCATCTGAATTGGAAAGCTCATTCGAATTCTAGAGAGAGAATAATAGATTAAATGATTTCACGATTGCATAACTATGTCCTTATATTAGTAGGGAGTTGGAAAATCTAAAGTTAGACTCGATATTTGCGATTACTCGCAATCTTTTAAGTGCATATTTGAGTATTATTTGACTATTTGAATTTACGAAAGTTGGCTTTAGAATTTAGAATTTTAGAATCTACTACTACTAGTAGTAGTAGTAGTATAGTAGTAGAAGCAAGTTTCATTTGATTCCAAAAATAATTTCCATTTCATTAATACTGCAATGCATTTCTTTCACCCTTTGATTCGAGCTATTGAATCTTGGGTTGAAATCGTACGAGACTTGGAATTCTTTAGTTTTTCACAAGTAAAAGTTCACCTAATTTAAAATCAGATTTCTTGATAGTTTATATCCTTTAAAAAAGCTTTCGATATGCCTAATTTCCTAATTTTGATGGCTAATTTAGGCAAAAAATTGATCAAATTGTCTCTTAAAACTTGTAAAATTTAGTTACTCAAAATAGTTAGTTTCATTTGTCATTCATGTCAAGAACAATAAGAGTATCTTGAAATTTCTTATTTTTAAATCCATTTAGACCAAAAGAGACAAAATTCGGGTTTTTAAAATACTTTTAGTTATTTTAATATCTTTTTTCAAATTATTTAAAAAAAATTATAGTAGCTAAATCCAATGCCTATAGATAGAATTATATCTATAGGCCTTGGATAAATCAAAGCTCAAGTGTTTTATCAAAAATAAATATAAGGTGAGTGTTTTGAATTCCAATGCATTAATCTATCAAAATACTTAGAATTTACATCAAAAATAAAATTTCAGTTGTATAGGTTATAGGGTACTTAATAGTACTTCGAGTAAGTTAATTCTAAAGTTAAGTAGAAATGTTCAATCATTTTGTCTAAGCAAATTCTGAATTGAAAATATTTAGATCAGTACAGAGTACAGATACTCTGTGATACTCTGTGTATTTTTTTATCTAAAAAAAGTGTTACTTTACTCGTAGGATTCATTTAAAAAACCAATTTTTTCTAAAATTGTACAAAAGCTAAGAGACCAAGTTGACTTTGCCTTAAAAGTTATAGAAGACTTTGGCATTGATTTTGACCCTCAATGTATCTTGCTCAGATCAAATGGGGAGTCTTAAAAAATTCGAAGAAAATTTAAGTGAATTCGATCGGACAGTACGAGCAGTCTGTATAGTTGTAGAACATCCGATTTGAAGATTCTTAAATTGTGTAATTCAAGGAATTTGATCTTTTCCCCTTCACTCTATATAGATCGTCGTAAATGTACAATCTGAGCTCATAAAGATTTTTTCCGTACAAAGTCATTGAATTTTTTTTTTAACTTTTTTCAATACTTTCATTTCATTTCAGTACGTGCTCAAGAATAGCACTTTTGAAACCCTTGGTCTTCAATTTTCAAATAAACTAATAGTACCCACTGCTACTAGTGAATCTGAATGTGTTAAAGTACCAAAAATTTCAAAAGTTTTTGATTTTGAATAAAAAAAAGACTTGTATAAATAAATATACAAATGTACATATATGCATATGTACTTATAGTAGTAGTAGGGTCCTCGAGAACTTTTTCCCAATTTGCTACTTTCTATGCCCCAATTATTGACTTTCAAACGTCAACTCTCAGCTTTCGGATACTTCAACTTTTTTGGTGAATTGGACACTTTTGAACCAATTTACACAGTCAAAATGGCCTTTAAAATGAAACAATTTTTATTGCTTTTTCAAGTACTTTGAATATTCTAGTAGATACTATTAGTCTATAATAATAGACTATAGGCAAAAAACCAAATTTTACACTAGAATGTATAGATATTCATATTGTTCAATCAACCAAATATTATATATTTTATCTGGAAAAAACACTTGAAATGTATTATATACTACTTAACCTGTTCAAGATAAGTATGAGGTTCTTCAATATGACTTTTATCGTAAATTCGTAATATTATCATATACTCATATACCTAACACCTACTCTTCAACTAATAATATAAAAGGAACTTGAAAGAAATTTCTATCAAATTAAAGGTAGATTTAGAGCTTTACAAAATTTCTCATTTTGACGATATCATAATTCTGCTGAA
The DNA here is from genome assembly GCA_034699045.1 of Nanhermannia cf. coronata Gr-Ori-00579. Taxonomy (NCBI): domain Eukaryota; kingdom Metazoa; phylum Arthropoda; class Arachnida; order Sarcoptiformes; family Nanhermanniidae; genus Nanhermannia; species Nanhermannia cf. coronata Gr-Ori-00579. The sequence continues at coordinate 7,354 of JAQIXA010002825.1, read as the reverse complement.
GCCAACTACCATAGATAATATCGTAATAAAATCAATGGATACTTTCCAATTTCTCTCATTTCCAAAATCTCATTATTTAATTTTCTCACATTTTTAGAAAAACCTCTAAACTTTGAAGTATCCGTAGTAGGTATCAGTATAATGTAATTCTCAAAAACTTCTGTCCATCATCATAAAATTTAAGCAAGTTTGTCAAAATCCTGAAATATCCAATTTTGTGGTAAATATTTTTGAGACACAATACCTACTACTGTAAAAGTAAAACTAAAGCGTATTAAGGTAGATGCTTGTGTAGAATATAAATAGAATTGGAAATCTTACAAAGCTGTCGGTTATTTCCCCTTTGTCAAATGGTTTTTTACAGGTTTTCGAGGGTGGTGTATTAGCTCAAATGTCATTTTTATGAGGCTATAAACACTCGGGGAGGCTAAAAAGAGCTTTTCCAATTATTTACTCGATTTCAAATAAGTATGGTAGTGAAACTTGAAAGAGAAAAATTATTCTAGAGGTCAAGGGCCAAGAATAAAAATATCTACAAAAAACTTGTACCATTTTATACTATAATTTACCTACTCTATCTATCTTACAACTTGCAATATTCTATAAAGTACCTACTTTGATTTTGGTTTAAGAGGTCCTATTTAAATTATCAGTAGATGTAAACAATCTAATAAATGTTTTCTTTTTATTTTCAGGTAAGAATTGCTGATCACTTTAGACATACTTTAATCAGTTTCTAACCTCTCAATAAATACTCTTATCGTAAAAAGGTAAAGATATTAAAATTCCTGGTTAGTTGGATTTGGATAACCTATGCCTATAATATAAGTAGTACCCTACCTATAGATTATAAATAAAAGTTTACAAAAGTCAATTTTTCGCAATTGTAATAATTAGCATTACACAAGCCTCGAGAAAAATCTATTCAATTTTTATGAGATTTTTAACATGGCTATTTCAAAATATGGCTTCAATAATACCTATGTATTTTGTAATAGTTTTTTTAATTTCATTTTTACCTACCATCAGTATATTATGTACTATTTTGTCATCAAACTAGACATTTTTGCCAATATTGTAGGTGTAGGTACTGTAATAATTGTATAAGTAGTACCTTATTACTTATTACTATAAAGCTTTTTATTTATTTGAAATTGATTCAAATTCTACTCACGATTTTTCAGTCTAGTCTAATACTATTCTTGGTATGGTAGTACAACTGGATGGATGATTTTTTTATCCTTTTTAGTTAAAATGGTACTATTCTTTTTTCGAAGCTTTTCCACGTGGCATACTAGTGCCAGTAGTAGTTGCAGTAGTTTTAGTATCTATGAATTGAAACTTTTTTTCGAATACATTATATTAGATTTTAGAATTTCAGAAAAATCTCGATTTTCAATTCTCTCCATCTTACTCGATCTCTGAATTCAAAATCCAGCAGTCCTCGTATTCATGCACAATTGAATGGAATTTTTACATTTTTCAACTTTTTAGAATTGGTGAAATACAATGTATTTCATCTAGTACCTACTGATACTATTACTGATAGATACTTGTGTGTATTTTATACGATTACTTTAAATCATCTAGCCTTGCAGATAAATGATTGAAAGTTAAAGGATTTTCAATCAATTTGCCAGAAAAAAAAACTATCAACCCATTTTACTAACCTTGAAATACCATATTGCATTGCATTGGTAGTAAAATATAGTTTAGGTAGATACTCGTACCTAAAAAATTATTCAATTTACTATCATGATCGTCTATCTTTTTAAATATATAGTATGTACTATATACATATATTACAATGAATATATATCACATTGAAGACCTAACAAGATCGAGTAATGTAACTGATTTCTTCGAAAATAACTTACATTTACATAGGTACCTACTATCAATTTTTTTAGATACCTATAACGTAATTGCCTACTACAGTCTACAGTATTCTGTCTTTTGTCAATTTTGAAATTATAAAGCCAATTTTTGCATAATCTACTTAAAAAAGCGTATCTAATTATTTTTTTAGATAAGTCCTTTTTTATTTTCTGGTTTACATTAAATGTGGGTATGTCCTCTGTTTAGGATACTCAATAATCTGTACAATTTTTGATATTTTTTACAACTACATTTTTTACAACTAATTAAATGAAACTCTCAAAATTTCGAATTTATTATCTAATCGTAAGTACCTACATACCTTACTGTTTTTTAGTAAATTTTACGAGTAGTAAATCAATTCTAAAATGTGATGTAAAGATTGTTCATCATATTATCTAGGTATGTTTAAAAATTGCTATAAATTTAGACTTTGAGAATTTTGCTAAAAATGTTTTGAAAACTAAGGATTTAAGTAACATTACTTGCCTAAAGGAAAGGTAAAATCTGTTAAGACCTCAAGAAAAAAAAACGCAAAACGAAGGAGATTTTTTTCTCTAGAGAAAGCATTTTTCGATGCACATTTATCATCTGAACCTGAACCTTATGGCTAATAGACAAGACAAGTATCTTACCATATATCTTTATCATGTCTTATTTCAAATTTCACAGGTATGAGTACTAATATTACGATCCTTGAAAATATTCGAAAAAAAGCTAATTCCCTCTTTTTACACAACCTTCTTTTCAATATATTATACAAATATTTAATATCCTTTTTTTAGAATTATGCATAAGTATCTTTATCCTATTTTTAAGTTTAGTTTGGATAGGGTTATGGTTTTTTTTCAAGATGTAAAAAATGGCTTTGATCTATTTTCTTTGATAATGTGGTATACTCATATGTAAGGGTATGAGAGCCTGTCTGTTTTTGATAAAGGTTCTTTACTATTATAATTTGACTAGGTATAAAAATTTTAATTTCTTAAAAGTATTACATACTTACTATAAGTAGGTACTATATACGTAGTAGGTAGGGTACTTACTGCTTGAAAATCGCATTTTTTCCCTTTCTTTGATGTTTAAATGAATGTAAATGAAAGATTGCATTTAATTTTAATTGGAAATTTCAAATACTTGTATGAATTACGAAGCCAACAATTGGTTCTTGAAATTAGCTCGCATTTTTCATATATGGAAGGCAGGTATTTTTACAAATATTTATTTTATTTGGTAGGTATTTTCTATTCCAAATGGCATTAGTAATACGATTACGAGCAAAAATTTCTTACCAAAAAGTTGAAATAAAGCAGCATTATATTATAGTATTTGTACCTACAACTCATAGTATTTTGTTTATTTTACACAGCTTTATGATGGCCTATACGATATATTTAAGTTTGTAAAAATAATTTACAATAGCTATACTAATGATTCGCAACTGTTTGATTTACCGGAAAACTTTCAAACCTCAAGCCAATATTTTCATTATTCTAAATTGCACTTTTTATGCTCGCTTTGTGGGCTCTTAAATTGTTCAGATACTTGGAATTTCGAACCAACTTGTTAAATATAGAATACTAAGGGTATTGAAAATATCTGTAGAAATTTTAATTTAAGAAATGTGAACATGAAATGGCTCTTTAATTTCTTTCCCTTTGATTAAGAGCTCAATTGTCCTTGGTTTCGAACCCTATAAACTTGAAGCTAAAATGGAGAGAATGCAATTTGCACACACAAAAGTAATTGAAAAAAGTCATTTCTCATAAAATTTACAATCAGTCAAAAATAGAACTCTGAGGAGTTTCTCAGATAAATGTAAATGTAGATATGGAGAATTTAAACAAGAGACAATTCATGTCGGGGAGATTTGCAAAGTCTTAAAAAGAATTGTAAAGTTTTTTTCAGAGGCTTGTCTTTTTTAACCCTTTTATTTGTAGGTACTGTACTACTAATGTAGATAGTATTGTAATACAGATACTATGGGTTATGTATGAATTTTACATGTGGTTTTGTGAAGTTTTTATGGATTTAAAAGATTTACTTGTTTTCTGGATTTCTACTCCTGAGCTGAACATTTGAGTAAGCCATATGTCCTCATTCTCATCATAATTACTTTGAATTCGATCCGAGAACAAACTTCCGAGAAATAAAAATAAAATTATTCTATTCTGTAGTTATACTTATGTATTCAGGTCCGTCTGTACTACTACTATAGTACTACTACTAGTACTCTGGTATTAAAAAGTATAAAATACATTCTCTTTTATTTTCATTAGCTTCAAAAATGCAATCTACTTATTACCTCGAGCAAGTTTCTTTTGTTAACTACTTACTCACTTTTATTTTTACGACCTCGCAGGAAACTGTCAACTCATTTTTTATTAAATTGAATTACAATTCTATTCTATGAGCATAAAATTTCGCACAAAAAACAGCAAAATCTGAAAGAAAATTCTCAAAATTTTCCGCCAAAAACGTTTGAAATCTCGATAGATATTCTGTTTCTCTTACTAGATCTAAAGTAAACCTAAATATCCAAAAATTCTTAATTAGTGTACAGGAATTTTGAAATGCTTTTTGAACGCCAAAATGAGAAAAAAGCTCAATTTTTTCTCTTATTAAGTCATTAAGATTAAACTTCTTTTTCTCAGCTATCTTATGAACGTATTAATACTTAAATAAAAAAGATAAATAATGGTCATCGTAAGAAGGCAAAGGTCATCTATAAAAGTGCCTATCTTTTAAATTTGTTTTTATATTTTTTCAAATTTAGACAACTTATATTTGTACATTTTATCAAAGATCCAGGATACATTTTTGTGAAATATGATAAACACTCAAGAGTCGGAGATAACTAAAATATCAGTATTAGTAGGCACTACTACTTGTAATAGTAAAAAATAATTTATATGAACTTTCTCAGGCACTATTTGTACATTTTAGTTGGTCAATAAATATTGATTATTGCATTTGAAAGCAACATTCCGTAATAAAAAATGCAAATACGAGACATTCTACGAATCTTTATTGTAGATTGAATTGGCAAGTGGATCCTTTCCGGTCTCTACTTATACTAGTATGGTATATATGTAGTATGTAGATAGTAAACAAGTCTTTTGGTAAAAAAAAAGATATTTTTTCTACTACTCGTATAAACTGTATAAACCAGAAGATATAAAAAAAGCATCGTTGACTCGAAGGAACCAGTGATAGAACAACGATAAAAATCTCAGAAAACATTTCTGGCCCTCTTAAAAATACTCTGAAATTCAGAGTACCTACATAGTACATACGTACTACAGTAAATGTAGTAGTTTTTGTACCAGAGGAATATTTGTATTTTAAGCTATTTTTACATGTCTTTTTAGCCTTATTCAAATCCTTATTTATATCATTGTTTATATCATTGTTTTGTTTGAACTCGAGTTTATAGGTAAACCAAATACAAAACATCTTATGACAAAAATTCTAAAGGGTATCTTCGACTTTCAGGTCTTTACTATGTTAAACCCCATGTAAAGGCCAGAAAGCCCATTATAAACCGAAGATATCCTTTATCTGATAATTAGTAGGTAGGTACTTTATACTGATACAAAATAGTCATTTATTAGATCAAAAATCTAAATTCCATTAAAATGAAAATCTGCCATTTTGTACATTTTGATTCAAATAGATATCCTTTATTTTGCTAAGATATTTTTATATTGATAATTTGACTGTGAAAACTTTACAAAAATCTGTTCAAACCAATATGTATTCAAAACATACATGGACAAATAGACAGATTTTGAAGGCTTAGGCTAGCAGTTTTGAATTCTTGATTGTTTATGTTGGCTAAAATCTTGTTGAGTTTTTGTTTTTATTTTAAAAAGCCTTAAAAAGACCACACATTTTATCATATTTTAGAGAATACTGTACATAATACAAAGTACTAAAGCTAAAGTCTAAAGTAGAGTAAATTCATGCTTCAGTTAACTTTGAACTTTTCAACTACTTGTCTATCTTTTTTTGCTGATGTATTACATGTACTAAAAAACGAAATGATTTTATCCAACTTGCAGTTTGCACTTTGTGTAAAAAAAACACGAATTGAAGTGAAGAAAAAAAAATCTTAAGGGAATTTGTGTTAGAGGTCATTTGGGAGTAGAGGAATCAGATCATTTGTTGGCTTGACTTTGAATCATTTCTCTGTATTTATATGAGATAGGAGATTTAACACTAGTCTGTTGTACAAGTACAAGTTAAGTTATTGGGGGTAGTACACAAGTAACAATTCATAAAGTTTCATAATTTTTTTTAACTAACTCAATAAACTACCAAGTACCATTACTTTCAATGTATTTCTAGTATCTATTTAGTTTTGATCGATCTAAATTAATGTGAAAGTCTGATTAAAGCAAAGTTTTCTTAAAAATACTTGTGACCTTTTGCTAAAATTTGCTTAATCTTGCCTGTATAGTACCTACTCGTATCTTCGATTATAAGTTTCCTTTTTAAAGAGAAATCTTTGAAACTTGGAAAAAGTGACCTGTTTCTTGTTTGATTTTGAGTTTTAGAGTGAAAATAAAACATCATTGGTTCAGACTATCAACTCAACTTTCTCTCAAAAAAGTTCAATTCTACATCTAATGATGTTATAGTAGGAGTAGGTACTAGTGCTAGTAATAGTAGTAGGTAATAGTGTACTATAGTACCTACCAAGTAATTTAGGCAATATGGTAGGGGAATTGGGATAAAAGTAAAAGTAATCCAGAAATCGAGATTTCTTTTCCTTTCTTTTCTATTCTCTCAATTTCTTATCTTATACTGATACTCAAAGTACTAATATAAGGTATATTTGAAAAGCCTAGGGTTAAAGTATCATGTACCTCAACTAATTGCTTCTAGGCTCTATCTACTAGTAAACAGTATATATATGGAAGACAAAGTCAGAAAAAAAGACAAAGATTAAAAATTGATTAGATTAGGTAATCGATCTACCCTAGAGGATTTTTATAATCTGTCTCTTATGCCCAATAGACAAGACAGACAGATCCAAAGTTTTAATTTTAATCACATAAAGGACAGAGACATTAAATGACTCTGATGGAAGACTGGGGATAAATAAAAATCACTCTCTTATTTATTACTCAAACTAATTTAATTCTGAAAGAAAAAATCAAATCCAATATTTCAATACAAAATGTCAAATTCTAATTTCTACAACTCTTTTCAAGTTTTTAGGTACCCTACATAAATTGAATTTTGGAATTTGGGCAGAAAATGTAGGGTATTCTTAAATATATGCAAATCTATATGTGTCATATACTTATTTGACAAAGTTAGGAACTAAAAAAATTTTAAACTAAATTTGTGATCTATTTATCAGGTTTGGTATTTAGTTTTCAAATATTTAGAAATGACTTAAGATTAAACTGTCCCCCTTTTTGGCTCTTTTTGACCCCCAAATCGTGGTTAAGTTTGGTTAGTTTAG
>JAQIXA010002824.1:0-16122 GCA_034699045.1 Nanhermannia cf. coronata Gr-Ori-00579 | reverse complement strand
TAACCTAAAATAATATAAGAAATAATAATTTCAAAAAAAATAATACGAGTACATTATGTTTTTATGATACGAGTACTACTACGTTGTACATTTTGTTAAAAATTATCAAAAAACTAATCAAATTATTTTTTTTAACATTAGTCATTTAAATATCCTTTTTTGATCATTGTCACTAACATTTATTTTTTAAGTGTTGGTTTGGCATTGGGTTCGAATTCGATTTGTTTCGACGGTATGTTAATTGTAGATAGGTATAAAGATTTTGAGACAAAATAAAATTATATTTTATGCTTAGGTATTACTTATTGATTTTCGTTAAAAAATCGAAAAGTTCAATATTTTTTTCTTTTTTAAATTGATTCAATGATGTATTTATTATACAATATGGATAATTTTATATAACTCATATATTTTATAATGATGTTAAATTAATTTCGTTATTTTAAAGATTTGGGTAGAGAGCGAAGGAGTGGACAAAGCAGCGGTTCACTCCTCGAACCATTCGGAAGTATCCTAAATTATAAATTGATTTTTAAGTAAAATTTTAAGAAAATTTTAATTAAGAAATTTTTGTAAAAAAAATACATAATAGATAGATAGGAAATAAATAAATACCATTTTCTCCATATCCACTCCCCCAAGAGTTTTTCAATCTCCAGAATCTTTTCCCATTCTCTTCTCCGTAGCCAGTCAACGTGACCGCGTGCCAACCACATTTGCTATCATCATTACAAACTGCATCGTCATAAATACCAGAACTATAACGACTTAACCCGTCTGTCCAGCACATCTACTCAGGTAAAATAACGCTTAAATAAAATAGGATACATAAATAAAGTATTAACCTAAGCCTATTGGTCATATGTTAGGTAATTTTTACCGTAATTGAAATCTAAGTTTAAAAAAAAAATTTAAAGAATTTCCTTTATTAGCTAAGAAATAATAACAATGTAGGGGATTACGGGTCCAAAGGCCTTTAATCTTCTCCTCAAATCATCCTCGTCACTGATCCTTGAATATCCTCTAATTTTCCCAATCCCTCGACAACCATCGGATCGACGGCAGGCTCGAGACCGTCCGTCCCCACTCTCGTATCGATAACAATCAGCCTTATTCAACCCATTGTCCCTTACATAATCAAGGGCATTTCCTGAAAATAGAAAAAAAATTATCTTGAGTACTTATATACATTAGTACTGTTCCACCATTTAATCCTGGATATTAGACAAAATGTTTTTAAAGGTTTAGCTATTGTATATATAGTTAAATTATATTTATTTAAAAAAAAATTAATACCTGGCCATTCACCATCGCAGCTTCTCTTATGGCAGTCAACCAGTTCTTTTTGCACAAGAAACAAAATCATTTAAAAAAATAATTTACAGAAAATGGGTTTTAATTTAATCACCCTGCTCTGATAAAACGATCATTTGTCTATGCCTGACCCAGTGCACCCCCTCCAGAGATCCAACCTTGTTTGTATTTTGTATATTATAACTAAAATAATATAATCTTTGTAAAGTGGTCAATTACTTACCACAGAAAATGCCCAGCAACTTCCGCATCCTCCCTTTTAGCATAATTTATTTTTAGAAAAGTAATATTAATTTAGTCTATTATCAGCGCAGCGCAGGACAAGAGATTTAAGGTCATTAAAAATTTGTGTACAGAAAATATCTAAAAATTAACAATTTATATCACAAAATCTAGGTTATTCAAAATAGATAGGTTTAAAATACTTATTATATGAAAAGGCAATTTAGATTTCAAAAGAAAATTTTTTTTGCTAAAGCTCAAAAAATATCTAAAATCCCCTTTCCCAGTTCATTTAGATTTTATTTTGAAAACCTGATTTTTGACATCAGAGACCGCCCCTTTCTCTTGCCAATCAAAGGGCGCATATTCTCTCGACTGAATCTCCACATCATCATCACCTTCCTCTTCCCTCAAGGCTGCGGGGGCGGTAAAATTCAAACTTTTAAATCCCTCGGGACTGAAATTTCTCAGAGTGTAGGATTTTTTCTCATCGTGAGTTAAATCACTAAATTGGTTCACACCTAAAAAAATATTTAAAGAAAATTTAATAAAAGAAATTACGAAAAAATTGAATGAATGAACCACCTTGTTTGTACGATTCATTTCTGGCATTAAATTCATTTATTTCCAGAAGTTCTTTGGCAAATATGGATCTCCGTAAGGTTTCCTCCAATGGAGATGCGTAGGACTTTGAGAATTTGGCCTTTATAAAAATTGCTGATTTAGAACCATTAAGTTTTATCGGCCCCTTACCTTAACTGACCGTGACCTAACCCCTGAAATATCGGTTAAATGTACTTAAATTACCTTAAAGGACTGAAAGGCCGAATTTATATTAACCCCATTTATAGAGACGAGGAGGAGGTTATATAAAATAAAATATAAATATAAAATATGCATCTTGCTACTTTACAGAATATTAAAGAATAAAAAAGGGTCTTTATATAGAGCCATTTTCGAACAATTACTTATCCTGGATGACGGCGATAACTAATCGATTAACGTAATATGTATGTATCTATAATTTATAGTCAAAGACAAATTTGTCAAAATCAATTGTTATTTTTGAGCTAATTTACCTAGAAATTTACCTCTCTTTTCAAAAGCGGACCTTATATACATATAAAATTTAAAACACCTAAATGGAAAGTGCGGTTAAAAATAAAGAGATAAATAAATTAACTGAATAAAGGTGTCAGCAACTTATATAAAAATCATTCAATTTCCCAAATTTATCGACAAAATATTGAATAGGATATCGTAGTGCGGTTAAAAACAAAGGTATTAAATTACTGCAATCAATATAAAAAATGTGAGTAGTTGATATAAAAATTATTTTATTCTAAAAATTCATTTTTATTCATTTAATATCGACAAAATGTTGGATAGAATTTTAGTAAGTTTTGTTCTGATATTTTCGTTGGCCGAATGTGGCCGAATAACAGTGTACGAGCATAACGATTGGCAAGGGGCAAGTATCACATGGGATATAGCTCCAGGTATTTGGATTTGATATTTTATTCTCATTTTTTTTTCTTCATATTTTCAATATATTAACTATGTGTACAGGTGAATGTAAATGGATTGGGTGGGAATGGAATGATAAGATTTCATCAGTTAGCACACATGGACAGGGATGTTTTGAGGTACACATACATATATTAAGTCGTCGGTTAATTTTCTATCTTTTTGAAAAAATATCAAAAAACGAAGAGGATCATCTTTTTGGTCAAAAAGATACTCCGAATAATGAAATGAACGACCTTTTTTCAAATGACCTACCTTCTATTCAATTATCTTTTTGTTTCGGAAAAAATTAAATTTTATTTTATAATCTCTCTAGTTATTTGACAATTGGGACTGTACAGGGGATGACCTCGTTCTCTATCCTGATAATCCTCACCACAATAGTATGTGGCATTGGTGGATGAATGATAGAATTTCGGGAATTAAAAATTGTTAAATACCTAAGTAAATTTATAAATTTATGTACCCTATACAATAATGCAGATTGAATAATATTATTGATATAATAGACTCTAAAAACGATTATGTATTATAGGTATAAAAAAATTATTTGAATTGGAATAAAAAGGGGGAACATTTAAAGGATATAAAAATAAAATTTTATTATACATATTTTCAAATTCTGAAATTTTATAATATGGATTTTGTATATAATATATTTAAATTAAACCAAAAGATTTCAAGTCAAAATAGTAAGATCTATACTGTTCTACTACAAATTGATGAATACAATTATAGCCACTTGAAGAACCTTTGTTTAAAATATTTCTCTTTTTGTATCTATTAAATTCAAATGTTATTTATTATAAGTAATCACGGCTACGGGGGGGTTCGACTGAAAATATTCTCAGCCACCTCAAATTGAGGCTAATCTAGTCAGATCTCGTATTTTCAATTTATACATAAGTCACAATTTTTATACAAAACAAGCTGAAATATGCATAATATTGAAGACCCGGATTTATATGAAATTGCATGTTTTTATATAAGGAGATATGCATACTGACATAAGACTTTGGATATATCCGTTCCGTCTTGACCTAAATGAAGGTCATAGCCAAAAGTTTTTGTTGCATATTTGCATATTTTGGGGGTTTTTAACGATTGTTGCATATTTCGCCCATTTCACAGCATTAATATTAAGCATATTTGAGCGATTTTCACTGCATTTCGAGCATATTTTTGAGATTTTTTGAAAAATATCCTTTTCTAAAAAATATCAATTAGATACTAATATTAGTTAAAATTTAGCCACTAGCTAGAACAGTATATTATATTACTAAAATATAATTTGAATAGGTATAACTTAACATTAATACTTAAATCATGAAAATAGAATTTTAAAATATTAGCATTGTAACTTTTGATCTATTAATCTTAGCCTTAGCATTAAAACATTTTGATATTGCCAATCTCGATTAAATTTCATATCGATTGTACCTACTCTCCTCACTAGTTCAAAAATTCAAAAATCCCATTTATGGTCTATATATCTATATATTAAGGCCTAAACATTTTCGCCACATACTTTTGGAACACCCTGTACAAACTATAATAGAGAACCAGCTTTAATTTAGATTTTAATGTAAAAAAATATTTTGAGCATAGGAAGAAGAAGGACTCGCAACTGCAACAACTGAATTAAGTAAGGGGAAACAGACAATAACTTTAATTTTAATTTTAACTACAAAAAATTTAAAAAATAGATCAAATTTGAGCATTTTTTCAGCTTCAATGCAACCATTTTATTGAAATAAAGCTTAAAATGGTTTAAAAAATTGCCCTCAAACATTGTTTATAATCAGTTGATGGTTTTCAAAAATTAAAAATTTTAAAAATGGTATTAATTCAAATCAAATCATGAATTTACTCAATTTAAGAAAATTTTCATAATTTTAGGAAAAATATATATTTTATAATACAAAAACTCGATTTAGTTTTAGATTTATTCAAGTGTTAAAACTGATTCAAATAATTTGCTCTACCACCAGGAGACACAATTAACTACTCGTAAATAACAAAATAAATAGAATTAGAATAAAATTATAGGCTATACTAAAATTAAACAACTTAAAAATTATAAACATCCCTGTATTAATTTAAACTCTCTGAATAATTTTAAACCAATTAGGCCTAATTAATAATTAACCGTATCTAGATTAACAAATTAAATGATTATAGCTTCAAAATATATTTTTGATTACTAAACACAAACCCACCTAATTTACTCAATTTTAAACTTTATTATTTATATTTAGGTAGTTATACCATAGTCTATTTTTAGTAATTTGAAAAAGATTTAAAAACCACCGAGTACATTTTGTCATTTTAAAATATTCCAACATGATGATTTTAAAGCAATTGAAGAGTGCAGAATTTATTTGAAAATATCCGAGTCAAATTGAAAATCTGAAATCAAAAATAGAAATTAAGTTTATCTTGATTTAGGGTAAAAGGGTTAAAAATCTAGTTATTTTTATAGGTAGTTTATATTATTTTGGTATTCGTCAGTCAGTTTCTTAGATAATTATTCATGGCTAAAAATTAAATTTTTTCTCTACTGATATTTTAAAATCTAAATTGAGACTTTGTTTTTTGATTAAAATTTTATTTTAAAAAAATTAACAATTTAAAGGATCAACTAAACAACAATGGTCTGGACAATTTTTTGCTCTTTCTATAAAAGAAACCCGGAGGTTAGTAGGAAAATTGGCCAAAACGAAATTGGTTAAAAAATCCGCATTACTTTAGTATTTTGACTTCAAATCGACAAACATATTTAGGGGTCTTATAGTCTAGTGACTAATATTTATTTGCTCAATTTCTAATATGCCTTCATCCTTATGTATGGTTGATGGCATCGGATTTAAAAAATCTTACCTAGTTTATTTTAAAAGTTGTAAGTTGCAAGGGATTTACCTGTAAAGACAAGATTAAATCATAAATAATAAATAGGACTTATATTTCTCAACCAATTATTGGCGATCATTAATTATTTGTTATTATGTATATGATTAAAATTTGTATATAGGTATTAGAAATTACTATTCGTTTAGGTGGCGGGTGCAAACTTCCTCGTTTTCTTCATAAGGCTCGTTGTTCAGTACATCCAAATTTTTCAATTGGCTCAATGTGTCATCACTTTGATAGTAATTTTCAAGTTGTAGATTTTCAACATTCACCCTGTCACTTACATAGTGACCCCGGCCGCAAAGTTCCAAATCAAAATGTCCCAAGTATTTTCTCAATTTGGTAATATTTCCCATTTTGCCAGATGCATTTTCAATTTTAAATCCCCATAGTGCATATGGACTCAACATTAAATCACCCTCAAGTAGTTTTTTATATACGTCATTTGGGCTAATTTGGAAACCCTTTTCATCTACTTCGAAATTGTACACGATTGATTGTTTTTCACTTGTTATAACGAAAAATTTATCTCCAACACGATAGTAAGAGTTACCCATATGAGTCATTGTGATTTTAAATTTTTTCAAAAAACTTCGAATTTGTTCTTGAATAACTTGATTTGAGCTTACAAATTCCAATTTGATTTTGTTAAATTTTACAGCATATTTTGTTGGGTCGATTTGATTTAAAATGTCAGCTTTTAGGTAAACCGTTCCTCCAGACACCAATTTTTCAAATTGTTTTGGATGATTACGATAAGACCATTTATAAAATGGGTCAGTCGATACATACTTGCTCGAGAAGTCACTACTGTGCATATACTCATCATGCTTGAATATGGTACTTTTATACTCAACCAATTTATTCTTAAGTTTTGAAATTTCTTCTTTAACTTTGTATATTAGCTCTGTTTCATTGTTACCAGTGGGTTTTTCGAATTCTAATAGAAATCTGTGACTAAAGGGAAAGACCCATTGTTTAAGGGCATTTATTGATCTTTTGTATTGGTTCATCACGAGTGTGGTTTGAAGAGACATTTTTGTTTCAGAAACAATATTTCGCAATTTGGGATTTTCAATATGTGTATAGAAGTCCTCGGAATAGTCTTCTGAAATTTTTGCAATATATTCGGCCAGTTGGCCTTGTTGTTGGAAGTCTTGAATTCTGTCGTAGACATTGATTAACGTTGTCAGCGCATCACTTAGCTTCTCTACAAGTTGGACAATTTCAACTTGAACTTTAAACCCACTTGTCCATTCAGATAGTTTTAATTTCATGTCTTTAAGTGTTTCTTGAACACGCCATTTGGTCACGTCTAGCGACACAGAAGATAATTTACTATTATAGTTGAATAATTTACTATTAATAGTTAAAACCAAACTAAAGATAAAAAACCCTTATAGAAAATAATCAAAATATATTTTTGCACTAAATATGTATGTCCGTTTTAGAGAGGTTCAAATGCATACAAAATTTATTTTTTTAGGAATTGAATACCTATAATTTAGGTTAGGTTAAAGGATTCTGCACTACTTTTTATTTAAATCAAATTATTTGGAATTCCAAGCGATGCCTAATATATGAATACCTGCTATGGCTCCGGCGGCAGCACCTTTTGGACCAAGTAAGACCCCAAAATTTGAGATAACTTTAACTGATCCCAAAATCCCCCTCAAAACTTTTGTTTTTTCATACTCGATTGCTTGTTCGATCAGCTTTTCTCGATTGTTTTCAACATTTTTGGTCAATTCCTCAATTTCAGTGGTCAATTTCTCTAACGAAATTTGAGTAATATTGTTTAAATAATTAATTTCGGGATTAATTTCATTTTCAACGAAATCAGTTGCTTCACCAATCTTTTTGAAAATTGTCTCATTGTACTTGTTTCTTAACTTTTGCTTACTTTCTTTGGACTTTTCATTATAAAGTTCAACTAAACTCTCGGATGTTAGGTCCAAAAAAGTTTTAATGTCAATAATTAGTGTTGATTCTGAGTTGTACAACAAATCCCCAATTATACTCTGAGTTGCAGCCCCTATATACCATATTGCATAATGATTTAGAACTCCAGTTCCATCCGAATTAATTTCACTTTTACTTTGAGATAGACATTGTTTAATGTCCTCCAGAAATTGCACATAAAATTGTAAAATTTCCTCTGTGTCCAAGCTCTTTTGTTTATTTCTCAAATTTTGAAGACGTACAGCTAAAGGGTAGGGAGCACAAAGACTTCTTACAAATTCATTTCTATTCAAGATACTCAAAAAATTTCTAAAATAATTGGCTCGAAATTTATTTTTAAATCCAGCTTGTAAGAAAGTCCGAAATTCATCGATTCCAGTTTGAATAAACTCTCGTATTTCTTCATTTGATATTGGAGGATCAGGTTGAATTTGCCCATCTTTATTAAAATCTTCCCGCCCTGGTCGACCATTTGCAGCCCTGCCTTCGGGCCTAAAGGTCCGAAGACTAGTTGGTAGGGGCCTCCCGAGCCTGTCTCCGTATACATCCCAGCTGTCTATGTAGATAGCCCTTGTATGATAAACTCTACACTTTTCATACTTTTCATAACCATATTGGCCTCCTAATCCCCCCGCACCACCATCACCTCCTTCCCCCTCCATCCCTCCACCACTTGTCTTTGAAACTGAAGAAAACCCATCATTGTTGCTCATGCTCATCAATTGAATAACACCGCCGTTACCACCAATACCTAGAAATTTATAAAAAACACATTTTTAAAACATAGGTATAAACTTTGCTCATTATAGGCACCAAATGCCGTACAATTTATAAAATCGCCACTTAAAAGATCCTTTGCGTTAAAAAAAAATGAGTTTTGTTGTAGTACATATAAGTATGTATAAAGAATTGAGATACCTTTTATACTTTGCAAAGATATATTATAGACTTTATTTTGCGTCTTTTAGTGGTGTTATTCAATATTATGTTGTGACCATTGATCGTTACGAATTACCATTTCTGCTGGGACTTTGACAAAGTTTCTTAAGTCCACAGTAATTATCAAGAGGGGTATTACGAGAATATAATAGAAATGCGAACAATGTAATAATCTTGGACTAATTTCTTTTGAAAAAAATATTTGATTGGTGAATTTGACAATTTTTGAATTTTTGACTGAAAATTTCTGCACTATAGACTGATTTAGTTAGTAAAACAAAGACTCAAATCATAAAAATTTTGAGAGATACTATTGATTTTACCTTTATATCCACCAGAGCCGCCATCTTTCCCTATTGTCGGCTTAGTTCCTTTAAAGTAGCAATCATAAAAAAAATCAGCATCAGCAGGGGTGCCAGCTCTTCCAAAGTTGCAGTATTTGTTGACCAGGGCCAAGTTTTTTTTGCAATTTTCCATTTTGTCAATTAGGGGGCGATCATAATCTTCCCCGTCTTCCCCCGGTTTTCCAACCCCTCCCGATTCACCCCTTCCCCCAACTCCACCAACAGCTGCAATTGAAAATCTTTCCATCCCCTCGAATTCCAAACCTATTCCTTTAAATTTTACATAACAATAAATATATAATTATTTGGTTTGTTTCATTTTTCATTTATCTATTTTTTTCAATTTACCTCACTCACATAGATAGAACTAAATTTTTTCAAAAAAAAATCTACTTTTTTGAAATATTAAACTATTCTCAATTTTTTTATTAGTTTGAATTGAATTTTTAAAAATTCAAAGTCAAAACTTTTATAAAAACATAATGGTCGAGTAAATGATTTGTTCAAAGGTCGCTTCGCGACCTTGTTCGACACTTTTTTGAGCAGTATTTCGTCACAGTGGCGATGGATCCACATATGCAATATGTTTTTACTTTGCCAAGACTGTCAAAATGATATGTTGCTCAAAAAATTTGTAAACCAAAATATAAGGTTGATGTATCAGCCATGGTAAGAGTATCCCATGTTGTCACCCGGGAGTTAAGATAAATCAATTTTTTTTTTGAAAATTTTTCAATTCCGGAAAATTAGGGTCTACTTTGATGTTTACATTTTTTTGTCAGTCTTATAATTTAGAAGAATGTGGATCAAACATACAAAGAAAGATAAATATATGTATACATACATAGATATGAATTCAAGCCCTTCTCATCGTCTTGCAGACGACTCAGGAGGGAAAAAATTGAGATTTGTTATTTTATTTTTAAGATTACCAATAAAGGATGCAGCATTTTGGCCTGGAAGTCCTGGTCGACCATCTTTTCCATCGTTTTTGCCTTCATAAGAATAGGCATTTCCATTTTGTCCATTTAAATTAATAACAACCGACAATGGGCCGACTTTCCATCCTGGGGCTATGAGAATCATTGCCGATAATTCGTCATTTTTGACAAAATTAGAATCAAATAATATAGTATTTGAAGCATATACCATCAAATATTTCACTTTAAAGGGACAACGTTTTGAAAATTTAATCACCTCACTCATTGTTACAGAGTAACCTTTGATTATTATCATTTTATCGGGTTCTGAACAGTTAAAAGAAACAGGTTCTAAAAATAGAGTATTTTGTATTATCCCTCGTATTTCGTGTTGAAGAAAATTAACTTTTGTTGATTCAGTTACCATGTCCTTAACTTTATGATAATATTCAATATTCAAAGGTTCAATTGCTTTTAAAACATCGTCAAAATCTTGAGACCCAATGGTTTTTTTATCATTACCCCAAGTCTCCAGTTGTGTCTGATTTAAGGGTTTACGAGGAAGTTGGGTTAGAAATTTTGAATGCAAAGATTTTAGGAAATAATAATAGGCGTCGAATGGTTCTTGAAGATAGGCGCTGATAAAAATACTTGTGTTGAATCTAAAAGGAATTTCTTTTTTGAAAAATTGAGAATTTTCTAAACTTTGGAAAAATTCCAAATACTTTTGATTGTCTGCCATTTGAATTAGAAGGGATCTTGGGATGGTAATATTCAATTCATTTGTAAAATAAATTAATTCTCGAAAAATATCCTGAGGATTTTTTTCATAAGTGTTACCCAAAAAACTGTAAAATTCAGCCAATTCATTGTTCAATTTAAGTTCTAAACTTTTGGAATAATCCGAATTTTTTATCAAAGTATAATAATGTTGTCGAATTATTTGAGGGAATTTTGAAAATTCATAATTGATTTGAGAATAAATTTCTGATTTTAAATCTCCAATTTTAGACTCGAGTTCCAATGGGATGTTGTACTGGAAATCTTCATTTTCTTTTGTGGTGAAATTGATTTTCTCATAAAGAATTTGGTCTAATTTCTCCTTATTTAATTGTACCGATTTAATTTCACTCAAAATTCCACCTCTATTAGGGCTATAAAATAACCCAATTGTTTCATTTTTGAGTAATATGTCAACCAGTTTGATACATTTCCCAAAAAATAATTTCTCTGAAGCTGTTGAATTTTCCTTTGAAGTTAAACTTTTATACTCATTCAGAACAGTATTCAAAAAGCGTGAAATATTTTCTAAAATTTCAATGTCATTATGACTATTACTATCAATATTTGTAACAATCAATGCCATTGAATTTGAAAATTTTTCCAAATTTCCTACAAAACCAATGATATTTTGAACAAGACTTTTGAATTCGGTTGTATCATTTAAATCCCCCATAATATGCTTATGATTTATTGTAAATGCCAGTTTCACCCTTTTCGCCAAATTGGTCACTTTTTTAATCAGAAAAGTGGAGACAAAATCGAATTCTTCATTATTTCTGTGAAAACTGGGATAGTCAAAGAATGCTTGGCCGTTTTTGGAGTTGATAACAAGTTCAGGGAAAGATGAATTTAAATTTATTCTTTTGTTCAAATCTAAGTCTTCAACTTCAGTTATTCTAAATTGACCATACTCGTTTTTCACGGAAGTTAATTTTGAATTATTGCTAGCCATAAATCGGGTAAATGTGGTTTTACCAGATCTTGGGTTCCCCAAAACAATCACAATATTTTCTTCCCCACAAACCCGAACATGTTGATCACCTTCTTTAATTTTCGCCAAAATTTGAGGAATATCAAAAATTTCTCTTTTGAAACGAAATTTCTTGCTTTCAGACGTTAAATTTAGTTTAAGGTTTGGCCCTTGATATTCTTTTGCTTGGAGCATTTTTTCGAAAAATGGGTCATTGTCTAAATGTGAAATAAAAAATATTAAATATTTGATAACAAGCAAATACTTTTTCATAGTCAGGTAAATAAACTTGGAGTTCTCAAGTTTAAAAATTAAAAAAAATAGCTAAAATTTCTCTCATATAATTTTATTATTTTTGTGAGGAAATCAGTTTATTTGGTCTAAATGAATTTGATACATATTGGGGTGAAATTCAGTAAATCTAATCCAAATTCAGTAACTTTCGAATATGTGCAATCGACTAATGCTGTCGAAGTGGAAATGCGGTTCTTTATAAAGAAGTTTTACTCTAATTAGATAATATATTACCAAGAAGTCCTATCCCAGCCACAAATCCAATCCAAATTAGAATAAAAAAGACAGAAAATTCTTTAAATAACATGGTCAAACTTTGACCCGTTCTGTACAATTTTTACCAGTTAGGTATATTTTTATGTATGTATAGGAATGATATATATGAAAAAAAACTTTAAGATTTCTACCTAAAATTTTGATACTGTCGTCCCAAAAGGGAATGAGCAATTTTCAATTTTGCCTCAGACTTTTATTAGACATAGAATAATTTAAAAGTAAGGATTTTTGCAGTGAGTCAAAACCTCGTGTTTTTTAATCTAAAATCCAGTTTTAATGACTTTATTAAATACTCAAAATAATCAGTTATTATTAGCTCGATCCCATTGAAAATGAGTAAAAATGGTTAAAGTTCGTTCATGCTTGTCAATATGTCTTTTTGCCTGAAAATTTTGATTATTTTTGCTGTATTGCTGTATTAGCAATTAGCAATACTAACTATGTTCATATATAGTAGATATATATATATATATTCTGATAGAGTTCGAAGAGCTCTATGGAATGATATATAACTTCACCTATTATAATTAGCGGGAAGCTTGAAAATATTAACAAAATATTTAAATAGTGTTTTAATTTTGTTAAAAATTTTTGGAATGTTTATAGTTACCTATGTACTATTATTATTCTGATAGAGCTCAATGAGCTCTTTCGAATGATAATATGTAGATTCGCCTTGTTCATTTGGCGGGAAGTTTTGAAAATTTCCACAAATTTAAAAAAAACATTTTTTCAAATACATATTTTGTATTTAATAAAATAAGAACTAGGATTAAAACTAAATTATATTTATATAAATTAGCTTTTTTCTGAGATTGCTTTCGTGAGGGTAAAACCGTTTTATTTTGAACTCGAACTGGATCTCTAACCTAACCTACTCTCACTTCTCCACTTGTCCTTCGTATAAACTTTAAGAAAAAAAATTTATTTTTTATTTACCTACATTTATATGAGCTTGGGTCTTGTCCTTGTTGTATTGTATAAGGTACATAACATTTACTCAATAATAATATTGAAACTCAACTGAAATTGAAACTCAAAAAATTGAAACTCTAAAAATATATTTTAATTCACTTTTATTACCTATATGTATTAATTAGCCCGAGTTTTTAAAAATGATTTTAAAAAACTTTAGTAGGCTAAAAAATTGAAATTTTTGCTTATATCGGTCTATGTATGTACTGATATCTATTTACAACTTTGCGGTTATACTTTTTAACAAAACATTTAAATTTGGACAAAACTTGGAAAGATTGTGAAATCTACAACCTTAATTAACTATTCCTCTAATAATACTGAACATACTGAAATATGAATTTTTTTTAAATGAAATTAGATCACATTTTAACATCAGATTATCAAATAACTATCTAAACATTTTAAAAGGATGATTAATATATTGTTTATACTATATTAAGGAGGTCTATTCTATTATTGATTTTTAATTCTAATCTTGTTATGTAGAATCTGAAAAAATTTCAAACATTTTGATTGAAAATACATAATATTATGTATGTAGTAAAGTTATTTTAATAAAAATATGTGTATGGTTGTGGGATAGCCAAACCGTTTTTTTCACATTGTATACTCTGTAATGTAAAATAATCAATCTTTATTTTATGTCTGTCTATATATTAAATAAATTTGATTATCACTTTTTTTTTGTGACAAGTCCTATGCTTTAAATATCATAGTAACTTGACCTTTTGACCTTTGTACATGTTTTCTATCCAATATGCAAAAAATGATAATAATATACCTAATATATATGGTATGTATTTATTTTGATTTTTAGCTCAAATTAACTATTATTTTATGGTTTATTGACTATTATTTACAGATTTATGTCTCTAATAATTTCGAAATCAATGAAAAGGATCCTAATACATAGCATAGCAGTAATAAAGAATGAAAAATATTCTTCGTTCGACAAAATTTGAAATCTTTTAGAAGAATATGGAAGGTCCAATGTTTTCAAATATGTATTTCTAAAATATGTATTCTAAATATTTTGGCTATATGTATACTTACTTAAATTTTCGCCGCCTTCGAACAGCCAAGACATTGACTTATGCAACGAGAGAAGGGCTAGCTATCGGTGAATGTAATTATAAAATTGTTGAAATATCAGCTCAGCTGGTGATCTGGATTACGAAAGAATAGAGATTGCAATTCGTGTTATCGACGTGTATTCGATAACACGACCAAAAATACACGACTTCCGACTCGTGTTATTCGTGTAATTTTGAAAATTGATATTTTTGAAGGAAAAAATGCTTTTAAATTTATGATAATGCAATTTAAGTTTAACATTTACAAAAATTTTGACATATAACCCGCCGATGACCAAAAAACCCGCCAATTCTAATTTGGCGGGTATTCTATTTTGATCGTTTTTTTCGACTTTTTCACGGTTTTTGATATAAACAAAGCAAATATTATTTTCTAATGATCATATAACCCGCCGATTACCATAAAATATGTCGGCCCTCTTATTATGATGGTTTTTTGGATTTTTTAAAGGTTTTTGACTGGTTTTGACTTGATTTTTGGGCAATACAGAATAGAAATCACGTCCTTTTAAAACTTTTAAAACCCAATGATAAAAAAGCCTGGTCAATATTTAAATAAATTGGTATTAATGTTGGTTTTATTTGACATTTTTAATGTTTTTGACTATGGAAAATAGAGAAAGTATAATCCTGGTATAATATTTTAGTATCTATTAACTATATTCTTATAGCATAAAGGTAAATGTATATATCAGAATAGACAAAGATCATTCGAATCAAACCTCAAACCACTTTAAGACAAAGCTTAAACCTGGTCACCTTGTCCTTGTCAGCTAGTTAAATAGCCAGTATATCTATAAAAATGGTATGATTTCGAATTTCCACGTTACTGAATTAATAAGGTTTGAGAGAGAATTCATAATATATTGTCCTATTTCAAGTTTTGGAGACATAATAGGTAATTGCAGTATTATATACGATAATAGTTGCCAATTGGCAAGACTTCATTATATACTGTTTAAGAAATTATTCCAGAGGTGACAATTCTTGAACGATACGGATACACATTGTCTGTCTTTCTCCGATCTCTCAGATCATCTTTTGCTTTAGGGATTGTAAATATTTATAAATAAATATAATAAATATTTATATTAGAGACTCTCGTCAATCAGCAGTAGATTTTCTTCAAATTAATTGTACACTATCACTATCTACCAATTACCTTTACCTACTCTACCTCTGTTAAGATATACCATAATGTTATAATAGCTAGATTTGGTTAGATTGTTTGTTTTATGGATAAAAATGTCATACCTTATATCTTATACCTATGTACTTATAAGTCAAAAACATTAAAAAGTCAAATAAATAAAACCAAAATTACAAAGTAATACCAATTTATTTCGATATTGACCATTGGTCAGGCTTTTTTATCAGCTGGTTTTAAATGTTTTAAAAAGACTTGATTTCTGTACTGTATTGCCCAAAGTCAAGTACAAAAACCTAAAATAACAAAAAAACCATTGAAATAAGAAATCCACCATATTTTATTAGCGATTTTATGGTAATCGGCGGGTTATTTGATCATTTGGAGATGACTTTGGCTTTGTTTATAGTCAAAAACTGTGAAAAAGTCGAAAAAACGATCA
>JAQIXA010002823.1:0-16132 GCA_034699045.1 Nanhermannia cf. coronata Gr-Ori-00579 | reverse complement strand
GAGTACCCTACCTATTTAAGAAAATAGAATAATAACTAAACAAAACAAGCATAGGTACTTTTTGTTGAGCCATACACCTAATAACATTATCTTAAATCTAACAAAAAATTTCATATCACATCACATGTGTATTAAGTATTAGTAAGCAGAATGATTTTTTATACAGTTTACTATTTTTATATTCAATATCGAATTCGGGTAGGGTATTTACTATGTTATGGTTTTAGTTAATCGTAAAATTTATCATATAATATTTTATCTCTTGCAACTTACCTTAACCTTTCCCTCAACATTTTATATTAACAAATTCGATTTCAAGGTTTGCTAAAAAAAACTTATTGAAATAATATGATCACGGACAATGAACTCGGTTTGGGAATTTGTTCTTTGAAAGTAGTAAGGTAAGTAGTGGCAAGACTTAATTATACGATTACGTTTGCAGTTTGCGTCTGGATTTAATGAATATTATGAGTGTTATGAATTTTTTATTTTTACGATTTTCACAGCACTAAAATCTAAATTATATACATACCTACCTATATTATTATTTATAAACTTTAAACAGATTGATTAAAAGAGACTATGCTTCTCATTACTTTCAGATTTAGATGCAAGACCGTGGGATTTTCAAGCTGAAGAATGTGCATTAAGGGCAGCTGTAGATCGGTTTAACAATAGGCGATATGGCGATTCAGCTAAGGTACATAATTTAAAGTTATTGTTAATTTAAATCTTTTAAAATTTTACTTTGCATATTAATATTTTCAAATCACACATACACATTTTCAAATCATTTTTATATTTTTACGCATGAAATCATAATGCAATTAAACTATCATAATCTCTTTTTTATAGTCTTTTACAATTAGGCCTATTTAGTGTGATTGTTTTTATGAGTTTAGTGAACCAAGATTACTATTTTCATTTTTATCATTGTGCAAATTTATCAAGTTTTGTTTAATAGAGTTTCCTCATTTGCTTATAAATGCAAATTGCCAAATACAGAAAGGAGTTTTAATTGCTATTCTTTCTATTCCAGCTTCTTCCTGACTTCGAACCTGTTGATAAATGTATTACAAGTGTTCTGGGTCGTCCTGTCCATTTAACTTCAACTTTTAAGGAAAACTATGAAGTTTGGCTCGAACAAGAAGTATTCAATAATCCTATAGATTGGGATGAACTTGTAAATATGCCTTAGCCAACCTTAGCCAATCTATCCAAGAAAAATTTAAAGTTGTAAGTAATGCATGTAAGAAAAGAAATAGTTGTAAGAAACATTTTTAGATAGCGTATATTTGTTGTAATTAGGAATTGTCTAGTACCAGTACCTTTGTACATAAAGCCAAAAAATCCTCCGACTTTATTCATTTTTTAAAATTAATTCCGTACCTTACCTATCAATTTATATATTATCGCAAAATAATTTTCGTTTGTTTTTAAACAGTTATTTAAATCATTTATCGAAATATTTTTTATCGCAAATTACTAATTGAATTGAATTTTTATTGAATGATTAAATCGCTAATCAAATCAAGTTCAAATTTTCTTATACAGTCAAAAAAAATTTGTATATTATGCCGTTTTTTATTTTATGCATGTAATGAAGTGCAGTTCCGCAAAAATTATATAAGTATATAGACATTGCCTAATTTTGATAAATCTTATAGAATTTTTTAATTAATTACAATATTCTTAAGAGATTACTTATATTATAAAAATATTCTTTTTATTTAACAAATGAATCAATAATCAAATTAACCCATGTGATATTATATAGCTTACCTATTAATGGCTCTATATGTGCAACAAAAAAGTAAACATCGATAGTAAAAGTTCATTTGTTTAGCTTCCAGATAACTTTATTTAGCATAGCATTAGAACCTTATTAAATACCTACCCATGATCCATATCCGCATATTCTTAATTCGTAGTCCGCTTATTTTTAATTATTTAGTTAAATATTAGTTAACCTGCATGCATCCACCTAACAAATGTACCCCACTATTATAAGTATAGGATGGTTATGGTTTATATAATAGTACAAGAGTCTTTTTATTTAAATAAATGTGTATATGAAAACAATGATTGAACTAATGTAAAGTATCGTAAGTACCTATATCGTAAGTATATATATGTATATATATAATATAAATATTGTGTATGAGAAAAAATGTTAATTGTATTAATTAATTAAGTAAATATTTCAATACATATAATATAAATATAATTCACCACTATATGGTTAAAAATGAATAATTAAACTATATAGGAATTTATAGATTAATAATGTCAGTTATAATTATAATTATGAATGAACTGGTCTACTTATTAGGTTAGGGTTACAAAAATACTGATATCATGCTAAAAATTGTCAATTATATAGTTAAACCTGTACACAAATCAAAAACTAAAACTTCAAGCTAAAAATTGTATTTTAGAAAGAAATAAATTAAAAATTTGCATTTCTCTAAAAAAAACTAAAAATAGTGTGTTGTGTAATCATTATTTGTTTAGTTAAGTTAAAAAAAATATCTAAAGTACCTACCTATTAAATTGAATGGAAAGAAAGGAAATACAAATAGAGTTGTAAAATACCTAGTTGTAGTATTACTAGTTGAAAGATAATGCTAGGAAGATGATGATTCTTGTATAAATAAAATTAGTAAAGAATTTCAGAAATGAGACTCGATCTAGATAATTGAGGTTGTGTGGTATGCTTAATCCAATTTAAAGTGTAAACGAAGCATTTACTTTTTGATTAGCTCTTGAGTCTTATCTTTTAATTAGAACCCTGGCCCTATTATTTCTCTTCTTATCTTTTATATTACCCCGAGAATACAGTAGTATGTAGTCAGTATGTAGTGCCTTCTTAATGGAATTAAGCCTTTACGGATAAGTGTCTTTTTATACCTCAAGAATGTAATTTGCAAAAGCTTTAAAAGACTTGCTCTTGGTCTTACTTTTTTATTACTTACTCACTCCGTATTTATGTAGGTACATATTTAGAAAAGAGTATAAAGAAACTTTTACTAGTAGTAGATCTTGAGATATGGGTACTTAACTTTGTCTTATTCCATTTTGGCTTTTTTATTAAATAAAAAGTACCGACCGACCAAAGATACACAGGGGTAAACCTCAAATTAGCATCTACAAAGAGCTTTGGGTTGAGTTAAGTTGAGCTGACTGATCCTTTAAGTCTTTCTACAATATATGTATAATGCCTAAAATACTCTTTTTTAAGTGAATCAGATCTCTGATTATCAAAAAATACAATCTTTTCTCGAGATTATAAGCTCTTTACACGTGCAGAAGTGAAAAGAAAATCACTAATAATTCATAACTAATTATCTAGATAAGAAGCCAAAGCCATTTCATGAAATAAAATCCCCCCATTTTTACATAATTAATTCTTACTTTACAGAATCTCCGACTACTTTGCAAAGTACTTTCTATCCTTGATTAAAGTTCTATTCTGTATTACTTTTTGTTGGCGAAATTACTCTGTACAAAACACTACTAGATATTATATCGTAAAAATATTAATTATCAAGGGGAAAAAAAATCTGAAAAAAAGATTCCTAAATAAAATTATATAACACATCTAGGTACTTGTACATTATATCGATGCACAAAAGTATTTAGATACCAAATACCTGCTTTAGGCTTACTAGGACTTAATTAACAGCTTTTTAGCACTTGATATTAACTTGGGTATGAAATAACCATGGCAATCTCAATTTACCCCAGAATATGTTTACGCGGTCCTGGTGGCCACCGTGCGGTTCCAGAGGGCCACACGGACCCGGTAACCCCATATCTTTGTATTTCACATAGGGAACATTTTTAGCAATTTTTAGCGGTTCCAGTGACCCCTTAACGAGTCTACAGAACCGCAGGGGTGGAACCATTTGACCTTTTTGTTGAGCATGCACAATCTGTAAACCGTAAGGATCCTTCATGTCAAATTTGGTTAAAATCGGTATAGATGTTTGTTTTAGAGTTATCGCTTGAAACACAGACAGACAAACAAAGTTGAATAGTAAGGGCTCGCTTCGCTCGCCCAGCTATATATGTACTTTATATCTCGGTTATTAATACTATTTACTAGATGTAATTAAGATGTTTTGAACAGAATATTCTTAATTTCGAGCGATTTCATGTTAACATAATATGAATATGTATTCAGTATGTGAATCCAGATTTGTTGAAAATAGAAATTTTTATTAAGCATCCAAATATTACCAAAATACCTACCTATATCCCCTAAGATTATTGTTAAAATATAATTTGTGATTTTAAATTTTAAACCTTTTTTTATAACTTGAAAAAAAAATTTATACGGATATGCATAAGTGTATAAGAATGAAATCAAGGGATGAACAAGGAAGAAAATAGTAGGATAAAATTATGAGTTATAATTTCACCTGACCCCTAAAAAGTCATAAAAAGAGTTTTATCGATTATGAGGGAGGGCTTCGGTAAGTGGAATAAATGCGTTTTAATTTGTCTTGGAGGGCATTGCCTTCTCCTAAAAATAGTATGAACTGAAATGCCATTTATTTTTGCGTTCTCTGTTTCTCTTTCTCATTGCAAACTTAACCTATAGCACCTTGGGCTTATTCTTGAATTAAACTCAATGATTTCGTGTCTACACTTTACTGTTCATACAAATAAGATTAGATATACCTAGTATACTAGTAGGGTAGGTACCTACTACAAATTATACTATCCGTACTAGTACTAGTAAATAGTAACGCAGGTTGTATTTATAGATATGCATGTAAAAAATAAAATGCATTACTTTCACTCTCAAGTATATGTACGAGTAATATGTACGAGTAATATGCACTGACTATTGTCTGCAATTTGCATAAATATTCGAGTATACAAAATACAGAATGCATTCTGCAATTAAATCAGGATCAGGAACAAATACTCCAACTGTATTATCTCTGTTTTTTATGTAGATTCTTATGAAAATTTAATCTTTTTTGGTATTTGAGAATCAATGATCTTGACTTTGACTCTATACAAACTCTAAGTTTGTATAGAGTTTTTACCAACTTGGTAAAGTTGGTATTTACCAATTCTAAGTTTGTTCAATCTCTATCGAATGACATGTGGATCATGGAAATCGGTTTCATGGTTTTTGAGTTATTCACATTCAAAGTAGGTCCAGTCTGCCGGTTGTCACCCTGTTGGTAAATTTTAAAAAATTACAAAGATTTGCCTAAACCTACTGATAGTATTAAATAGGGTACTTCAAAATAACATCGGTATTACTATAAGTACCCTACTACATTGCATTGTCTACCGAATAGTCAAAAATGTATTATCTAAGGATAAGTAGCAAGTATAGTTTTGAGAATAAGAATTCGAAATTCGAGGGAAATAAATGCATAATGCATTTTACTATCACTTATTAGCCCGCACCCATTGAAAATGAGAAAAAAGGGCTATAGCGTTCGCCGTGTCTGTCTGTCCGTCTGTCCGTTCGCGCGTTTGCTGCCGAACCGCGAATCGAATCTACACCAAATTTGGCACACATTAGTGCGGGAAAACACCGAAATTTGATAAGACTTTGGAGTTCCTATCTCACCTGGAAGGCGGGAAAATTTGAAAAAAATCGCTAAAAATTTGAATTTTTGCTGTATTTTTGGATGATCCCTTATATGGTATATATATTCTGATAGAGCTCGAAGAGTTCTATCGAATGATATATAACATCACATATTTAATTAGAGGGAAGTTTGAAAATTTTAACAAAATACTTAAATATTTTGATTTTTCAAAATTTGATAAAATTTTGGAAAAACCCCCTTAATGTTTATTTGTACTATACATATATTTTGATAGAGCTCGATGAGCTCTATTGAATGATGTGTACCTTTGCCTTGCTTATTTGGCGGGAAAATTTGAAAATTCCAAAAAATTAAAAAAAAAACATTTAAATTTCAAATATTTTGAATTTTGGAGTAAAAATAAAATAAAAACTTAAATCTAAAACTATATTTATATAAATTATCTTGTATTCTGAGGGTGCTATTCGTGAGAGTAAAACCGATTTATTCTTATATGTTTACTTGTATGTATGTCGTATGTACATATTATGCAAATATCCTTAGTACAGATATACTGGTACAGAATGAGATTTTTTCATTTACATACTGGAATTAGACTAGACTTTTTCGAGTAAATCGCAGTACATAGGTAGTCTACGCATATTGATACTGAAAGCAACAACACGTGCATTTATTTCGGATTCCAAGTTTGAATATTAGAATAATGCCATGTACCTAACTATAAGTGTAAAAATTCATTTCCTTTCTCCTACTATGGTAGTTACTACTTAATATTAGTATTAGTATTAGTAAATAAGTAGGAGTAGGACAGACACAAATACAGATACATATTATCTGTAACTTATATCCAGTATATCAAATACTGAGAGATACTTAAGATCTGACTTTGATTTAAGATTCGAACTCTTACGAGCCCTCGTATTATATAGTTCCTACTATGTATCAGTATCTACAAGTTACTAGGTATTTTGTACTGAAGTAAATACTTTTCAAGAATTTTTTCACTAACATGACTTCTTTCCTAATTACTCATCGCTCTCAAACTCCATATATTTAACTGTTGTATTCTCGTATAACTAGCAATTTTTTTGCTAGAAATTCCTACACACTTCTCCTCATACCTAACTAATAGCTCTTGGTATCACTTTTGTAATAATACTTGTAAGTACTCAGGATCAGAGTATATATGTATACTATCAGTAATACAAGGTCCTAGTGCTGATATACTGGATAGGTAATTTTTAATCTATAAAAAAAGACAAAAAATGGTTTAAATCGTCCTATACCGAGCGATAGGTAGGTATTTGATTAAATGGATAAAAAATATTTGAGAAAAAAATTTGACTTTAAACAAACCATGGGAGATAAACGAACCGAAAGTCGTCTTTGATTTCTTCAGGCGGCTCAAGCTCAAGATCACAAGTATTGTACTACATATCTGTACATAGTGTAGTAGGTAGTACTTTATAGTACAGAAATAAATATTCGGTAAGTTAAAATAAAGTTAAAATGTAACTTGGTATACCTAATTGCGAGTATGTTATGTATATTCAGCTCTATTTGTTATTTTAGCGGTCAGACAAAAAGAATTTAACCTTTACCGAAACTTACCTAAATGTAAATGTAGGTACGGTACAAGTACATATTATATTGCTTTTACAGATTGAATCCATAGATAGTCCATAAGGTATATTCGACTTTTAAGTTTTGACTTTTAAAAGTCTTCGTTTAGTCAAGTATTTTTTTACCGAAACCAATATTTTGTCCATTCGCACACAGATCAAAGTAATACGTATATCTCTATGTATGTATATATTATAAATTTTGGCGTAAAAAATCGGTAAATGATTTACAAAATTCAATTTGATTCTAAGAACTTACAGATTTTTGACCCTTTTTTTGGAAAAAGGGTTTTTTTAGTAGGTACTGTACTGTAGGAATTTCTTTTGAAATGTCAGAGAAATGTATAATGAAAACAAATATGTTTATAACATTTCCATTTTTATAAGGAATAAATAGTAGTGATACTTTCATAGACGATTTTTTTGACCACATTCTAATTGAAATACCAGATCTGAGGTGTTACATATTTTCGCCTTTCAAAAAAATTTCCATCAAAAAATTATTCGAGCATTTCTTTTTCCTTCATAGATTCATGACATAAAAAATATCTGAATTACCGTAGTAGTAAGAATAGTGGTAAGCATTCGAATAGTAGTAGTATATTTAATACTGTAAGTTTAGTAGTAGTTGTAGTAAATATTTTATTCAAACCAACAACAAACTTTGGGCCACGAGCTTTTCTTATGCAATTTTTAGTGTATTTTCTTCCACATCAGCTATGGATCACAAAAACCAGTAAAATCACATTTAAACAAAAAGCAAAAAACAAACTGTTTGTAAAAATATTCCAGAAAAAGTATATAAATTATTAAATATGTAATTTAATATATAATTTAATTTAATTTAATTATTGAGGTAGTTAAAAGTCAACACAATGTTTTACAATTTTTATTTCTCAAAAATCAAAATAAAATTTAGAAATTATTTGCAAAAAGTCAAAATTAAATATGTAATCGAAATAGCTTGCTTTATTTTAATAAATATAAAAATCTAAATCAAAAAATTTTAATATTTTGTGTTATTGTAAGGTACGTACTCATGAGAAAAAGCCCAGATTTAAAATTTGAAAAGCATGTTTTATAGGTCCTTGTCAAGATCAGTAATTTTTCCTCTATGTAAATGGAGTTTCGTTCATACATTTATTCCATGAGGATCAGATCAGCCCCAACTCTCACTTTTATTCTTAAAATCCATCGGAGAACTCCGAAAAACTCCATGTGTCCCAGCAGGGCCATTTCTCTTACCCTCACTCCCTTTAACAACCTCGAGACTTTTGGTTTCACATATAAATATAGGCAAAATCCTTTATACACATACCTACTATTTCTAGTCTAGGTCCTATTAGTACATAGTATGATACTAATACTACATAGTACATACATACACAAGATAGAGTAGATAGTAAGAGGGGTAGTAAGTCCACGTGCCGAAACATCCATAGTTGCAAAGTTTTAACCGAAATCCAGAGTATAGTTGAAAATCGGGTTTCACTTTTATTTCAATCCCCTTCTTACTTAACATTAATACCCACTTCTTATGTAGACCCTCAAAATAACTGTTTTAATACTACTACTACTATATTACAGAGTACAACTAGTTCTTGTAAGAAATTGTACAATTTCAAGTTGTAACTTTGTATTTAAGTAGTATCTAAATCTTGAGATCTTTTCATTTAGACTCTCCTGTACAACTAGTATTAGTATAAGTAGTAGGATTATAACGAGAAATCAGAATCCAAGTAGAAAGTTAAGGACTTGCAAATTTATGACTTGCACTATTATACAGCCACATTATTCAATCTTAATAATTATGTATTCATACATTAAACTAATTATAAGTACCAAGAAACTACTTCTAGTCCCCTCATACTTAAAATAATATCCAGATATATACTCTATTTAGTTCTTAATATAATAAATACTCATTCAAAATAATACTTAAATTTTCCCAAAATATTAAACATATACTTAAAATTAAAATATATCAGTAAATAAAATACATAATTTGCTTTACTGAGGATTTTCAAAATTTGCTTGAAATATTAAAAAATTTTCTATTTAAATTCTTATTATTGAACTTAAAATAATATTGGATTTGATTTTTTTGTAAATTTTATTTTAACATATTTTTAAATTGATTTCTAAAAATAGGCTTAATAGGCTTAAGCCTATTTTTAAAACTATTCTGGTAAAATTACGCATATAAAAAATTTAATCTTGTTATTGTTGAAGGTATCATTTTTGCCAAAAAATGTCGAAATTTTACCTATGTTGTACCCTATAGTAAAATTTCATACTTCATTGGTATAAGTTTAAATTTATAAAAATACGAGTACAAAAAAAAAGAAGATTTTAGTAGGGTACATTTTAAGTAAAATCTTGCCTAACTATTATATAGGTAGATAGGTAACTATATAAACTTCAAAAATAAATAATACAGATCATATTACATCATCAAATTTAAATATAAAGGTATTTGTAATACGAAAGATTTTGTGTAATCTTACAGAAGATAATACATGTTTTCATATTTTTGTCTGACTTTTACGCATTTATACATATCTAATATCATTTAATTTAAATAGGTACTTTTTAGTAAATACTCCGTATAATTATTTTCGTAGAATCCTTAAAAATTTCCTTTTAAAGTTTAATAACAATACTACCATGTAATTGGTATGTATACTGGTATATCTGTATTATATTTACTAATCCTTAACCAAAATAATTTGCTTGTTAATTTTAATTATAAAGATTTCATGGCAAAAGAGAAAACAAAAACCAATTTTAGATTATCATTTTGTAATCTTGTAATTTCGGTTTTTCAGGATAAATACGACGTATTTTTATTTTTGTTTCCTAAAAAATATCTGGAAATAATGACTCAATCTCAATACATTTATTACCTTTAGAATTATATCAAGCATTTAAATAAAATACTGAGAAAAGTCAAGGAAAATTTTTTATTTCATTTGATTTCCAAAATGAATTAAATAATAAATAAAAAGTAGGTATTTAACTACATATTTTTCTCAATTTACTCAAACCACTTCCGCTCAATAAGTTCAATTATATATGTGCAGTATAGCATATGAAGGAAATGCATACAGTTTATTACTTTGTAATTGCAGAATATATATAATATGTTTTTATTCTGTATATTGATAAATACAAAAAAATGATAAGGTTTTACTAGAGAATTCAGTTCTTAAACTTTCCAAGAATCACGGAAAAATAGACAGTTCAAATCAGGATATTATTCTGTCATAATCTAATATATCAGACACATAAAAGGGGGATAAACTGAAGAAATGAACAAAAGCAAAAGTAATCCTACTTACTTGTACACATTATTTTGTAAGTATAAATATGTATAAAATATAAGTGTACCTTAGTTGGGATCTTGGTGATTTAGAAATATATAATATGATATAATTATTAGAATGAGATTGTGAATTAAACAACAAGAGACAGCTCATGCTAAATGATCATCAATATAAAAAATGTAAGAGAAAAGTACCCATGTATGTGGATAAAAGATTATGATTAGGATTAGGGAGTACATCAATTAAGTGGGCTATGGTAAGGGTATTGTATTGTAAAATTAAGTAGGTAGTTTAATTGAACTTTTATCCAATTTTTGGAATATGTATTAGTACAAGAATTGAACTTTGAGAGCTTTCAAAAATCTTAAATGCAAGTCTCGTATTATATCTGCAGTATTTTACACAGTACAATATTAGACAGGGTCAATTCTGTAAAAAAAGATAAAGGGCGGATTTGGGGGCATTGAAATTGCTCCTTTTGACTATATAATGTAATGCTTCGAACTCTGTGTTTTTTTTCCTAGAGAGGTACAATAACCTGCCGTTTATTTCTCGGATAATCCATATATCGGTTGTGCTTTCTAAGCGAAGGACCTACTGTGTGTAATACCTAATACGTACCCTATATTATTATACTTTGTTTAAATGGTTAAATACCTACTTATACTTGTACTACTGTACTGATACAGTATGTCTCGTGATATGTAGTCAAATACTGTAAGAGTTCAGGGAGTCAGATTGGAGTTTTTGAGGGTGGTGGTAAGGGGTCAGGGTACTCCTGGATAAAATACCCGGGTAAAATATTTCTCGAAATACCCAAAATGAGTTTTTGGGAGTAGTTGGTTGAAATAAGGGGGGAAATTATGGCGGCAAGTTCTGCCGAAATCTAAAGGTTATTTCACCCGAATTCTGAATTCTGAATTGAATGAAAAACCCAAAAACTCGAGAATTCCCATTGAGCTGCAGGATTGTATTAAAAAAATCTTTTTTTTATATCTATTTATATCAAACACACATATTATTATTATGTAGGCATTATACATAATTATGTAGAAATAATTTTAAATACATAGCATTTTTGACCAATTTTTGACCTGAATATTATTTTATTAAAAATTTGTAAAATTATAAACATTTTAAAGTTAATATGCTATCAAAATATAAGAAATTGCTAATCTGAAATCTGGCGTTTAACTTTAATTTTCAAAAATAATTTATTAGGTACATCATAAGCATAGAGATCGATTTATAATTTGTCAAAAATAATAATATTCTTGTATCTAAATTATACTTCAAAAGAAAGGACCAAAAATCTCAAAATTCTTACTTTTCAATAAAATCAACCTCAAAAAAGTCAAGTGAAGCAACCCTGTTATGTTGAGGCTCGGTAAAGTTGAAAATTGGGGAGAGAAAAACTACACGAATACAAATTCATTCTGGGAAAGTTTCTAAGCGGGTAATTCTACTTCTTTCTAGTACTACAGTATGTATAGGGACTACTACTGAGGGTAATACCCGGGTAATACGTAAAATCGAGACACGGGACTATTTGAGATTTGAGACTGAAAAAGTCTGCCAAAATCGATATTAAGTACAATGGGCTCAAATACAATGTTCGAGTAAAAAATCCGTCCATCTGTTCGATCGTAGTAAAAACGTAGTATTTCTCCCCCTGTCCTTACTACCCCTTGTCTACTAGTCTAATCAAACCAACAAAAAATAAATAAATATAAAAATACAATAATTTTTAAATCCATATAATATGGTACCTTTGTATGTAGTATGTAGTTAGATATAAATATATACAGGTTCAGAAGAGAGTTGTAGCCGTAGGTGAATCCAAACAATACGAGTAGTATGTTTTTTTAAAAATACGTTTATCTAGCTATTGCAATTGTTTTGTAGTAATTATTTTGTAGACCATTATTTACTAGGTATTACTAAAATACATACAATTATCGTTTAAGCTGAATTACTAGTGAGTACAAAAATACTATATTGGTAATCCTACAATTTTAATGTGTAATTTACTATCCAATTTCCCTCGTATAAATAAAATAAAAGTAGTAGTAATATTGGTATTACAAACATTACATATTGTCAAATCAATAGAATACTAGCTCATAAATAGTTAAATAGTATTCTTGAATTTATGTTTTATTTTCGTATAGATTTGGAATTTGGATATCCCTATTTTTACTACTAGTATATTACTACACAAGAATAGTAAAGTAGTAGGTATTACTTATATTTGTAGTAATATTGGTAATAGTAATTGTATCGTAAATGTATCGTGTTTTAATACTTTATTTTTGATCAATTCTTGTTCATTAAAATGACTTGTACTCTATGCTATTGATACTAATATTATGAGCTATTTATATTTATTATTCATAATATTTTGTCTAGAGTCTAGAGTTCTAAGGGCCCTTCACATGTATCTTTTTTTGCTTAGCTTACTCTTAGGAAAGCAATTACATTATTTTTTCCTATATTTTTTTTATCTAAATATGAATACTTTCATAAGGTTTTGTATTTGTCATATCATATTATCATATTTTTGATACAAATAAATGTATACTTTAGAATTGCAAATTCATTATACAAAATTTCCACAAAAAACATAAAATCTGATTGTTCAGGAATAGTTTTAAAAATTCAAAAATTCACATACCTAAATCAAATTAAGTTCCCTTTCTCTGAATTTGAAACAAGTAGATACTTGTTCTATTTGAAAAGTGAAGGACTCAAAAAGAATATAAAGAGATTGCTTCTAATAATTTATTTAATTTTCGAGGGAAGCTAAGCAAGCAATAATTGCGAGTTTCAGAACTCAACTTTTTCCTTCTTTTCTTTTTTTTGGGGGGTACTGAACGCACTTTTTCTTAGCAAACTTTCGATGAAAATTCTCCTACGAGTAGTACGGATATTATTCGTTGTGGATTAGTCAGTAAGGTTTGTAGGTATACAGATACATGATAGTTTTTATATTTTTAGCAAGTTAGTCAGACTTTGAGTTGAGTCTAGAAAAAAAACTCGACCAGAATACTAATGTGATGATAGATCCCAAAATATTTCTATGAACTTTTAGCTATTTATATAGGTACCCTTACAAGTACTTATTACTTATGTATACTGCTACTGGTGCAATCTGTATTATAAAAAAGCAAAAGTACAATGTACAGCTTGTACATATTTATACAGTATTCTATCTGTAGTATAGGTTCTTAAGTACCTACTACTATAGATAGTTCTTGTCTTTAGTCTTTTCCCAATTAAGTGTATGTATTGAAAATTACTTTCTACTGAAAAATAAGGTTCAAAGGATTCGGCAATAAATCCATATAAAACTACCTATAATATGGCAATTAAAATATTGTTTAAATCGAAGCCAATTTTATACTTATTAAGCTCCTATTTTTTAAAATTTTATAAATGTAATCTGTAGTCAATATCTATGAAATTTCTCTATTTGTATTTAAAGTAAATTGTTAAATTGTTTCTCTTATTATGAAATATATTAGTAAATATCTCAGAATTTATGGTTCTTTGTCCCTTTTCAAAATAATTTCTGATAATTTACTCTTAATAACCCAAATACTCTGTACTACATCAACTTGAGGTTGAGACTTGCATTTAAAATCTAAAGCTCTGGTATTTATTAATTTAATAACTTGAGATTTACTATCTAGCTAGCTTGAAATGTTAATAATTTAATGCCCCAAAATGTCATACTTATTTATCTACATATATTCAAATGCTATAAAGTATCTACTACATTTTGTGGCTTGGAATGGAAAATACTATTACATCTGTAGTATGGTAGTATCTACGATAATAGGCATTAAGATATATTTGAAAGCTATCTAATACTAGCATTAAGTATTGGGGAAATAACTCATTTGAAAATCAATTATAAATTCAACAACAACAAAATGATAAGGCTTTAAGAAGATATTTTATGTACATAAACAATTTCCAATCCAAATTCTCTCTTTTGTTCACAGATTCTGCTAAAATTTAGAAATTCTGAAGCCTCAAATGATTTATTCATTGAGCTTGGGTTAACCTTTAAAACACACTACTACTTCATCTATAACTATCTGTACTACACTACTATTACTACCGCAATAGATAAATTTGAGTTAGTTGTTTGTGAATTTTGTGATTGGGAAATTTGCCTCTCAAAAAGGCCAAATATAATTTAATTTAAATATCTACAAATTAAGGCCTAAAAGCCTGGTTTAATTGGGAGTAAGTAACTATACAAGGAGTAATACAAGGGTTTAATTTAATAATTTAAAGAATTTGGGTAAGATCAATGATCTAGTACTGGTATTAGTATTACAATCTGTAAAACTACCTACTACTACAGACTCTTGCCGAATCCTTGAGAATTTTTTATTTATCAAAGGAAAATGCCCAACTTCGGTTTTTTACAAAGCAAGTAAAAAGCTAGCCGCGCATTGCCGACAGCTATAGAGCAAAAGTCTGCAAAAATAAACCCACTATTATGAATAAAATATAATATAATATAATATAATGTAAAGTAAAGTATAGTTAGACTTTCAATACTAGAATCAGAAGCCAAGAAACTGTAGTCTGTATCGAAAACTATGTAGGTATTCTGTATGTACAAGGTTTTTTCCAGACATAGACCTTTTAAAATATGTAGGTAAGGTAAATATACTCTAGATGGTTAAAAATAAAAGCCACATTACATTATCTAGTCTGGAACTGGAACTTGAACCTGTACACTGTACGCATTCAAACTTTTAGCATACTAAATTTATCATATTTACTAATTCCCCTTTATTTGCATATACTTAGCATTAGATATATTATAACATAGTATCAGTATAATGAGACCATGTTATAAAGATACAATGATAGACAAGAAAGATATAGGTAGGTTTAATATACAAAATAAGTGTATGTTGTTCAAAAGTATTTATCATCACAATACTACCTAACCTTTTTGATAAGGAAATTAAAATAATAGATATTTTTGTCTGGAAAAACTTGAAGCTTATTCAAATAAATACATTTGATACATACTATGCATTGTAATTTGAGTTTTGATAGATTTTAAAAAATATACCCAGAATACCAGTTCAAAATTTTTTTATAAAAAGTTTGAAAACTCATTGGAAAAAATGTCTTTTTATCAGAATTTTAACTACTTACTTATCATAAAATAAAATTTTGTACAAATTTAGTAGATTTGTATATGATTTGAGTTTTTTTTCTGGAAATGCAAAACCTTTAACTTGAAAAGAAAATGTGATTTCAAAAGCAAATGACCAAAAAAGATAAATCCCCAAGAGTACCCTGCTTCTAGTTTACTTAAACTTATTCTTTTGCCTTTCAAACGCAGACAATATTCGGATTTTAGATTTTTTTCAGTTTAAAATATAACAATCTTTGGCACTTTAGATTAGTCTTATTTCGGTCAAGTCAATTTCATTCCTCGAGTCCAACCAACCAATTTTTCCACCACTTATACAAATGTACTTTATTTTTATATAGCACACAGAGTCAAGAGTCGACGATTTCAAGCAATGGATTTTTCGAGATTTTTTTTAGTTTTTTTTAGTAAAAA
>JAQIXA010002822.1:0-16137 GCA_034699045.1 Nanhermannia cf. coronata Gr-Ori-00579 | reverse complement strand
TCTCACTATGCACTATATTTTAGTTATAGTTTTAATTAAAAATTACCCTGAAATATAAATTAACCCATTTATTCAACCATTATCTCACTTTCAACATTCCAATCGCATTTTATCACTTTAAACAAAACACTTATTAAAAATGTACAGGGAACTGAACTATCTGTAACTACGATAGCTAGTACGATAGAATTGATCTAATTTTTATTGGCAATTCCTTTCTAATCGAGTATTTACGATTTTCAATAAATTAAATACCAACCAGTAGTTAGCATACTAGATAAGGTACTTAGGTGTAAAAGTATTAAAGAAATATCAGATAGGGATAGGGATATTGTGAAAGACAAATTTTTTAAATTATAAGGATTAGTCTGAGCTGATATTTTATGAGTTTTGACTGAAATTGTCAATCACACTAGAATAATTGCCTATCATAATTTTTTTTAACGAAATTCTTAAGAACTTTAACTATCTTATAGTCTACTTCTAATAAAGTATACTACATATCTAACTAACTACTGTATACCAATTAAAGAAAGTCGAGTCAGTCATTTCATTATTGAGTATAAAAAACTTCAAATCAATCTCAACAATGCAATAAACAAAACTCGTAAAAATAGCATTTAATAATTGTGTACAATGTGATCGGGTTTTTGTTGTTCTAGAAGAGTTGATCTCCTTTGACTATTTATAAAAAAATTAACCATCAGAATAGTTCGCACATTAAAATTGTACCATACTCGTAGCTTCAGATATTTACACATAATTTTGATATTTATGACAAAAAAAACAGAAAATAATTACACAATGGTAGTTTTTTGTATCTTTTTAACACATTGTAGTTATTTTAGTAAAAATATTAGTATTTTAGTATTATTTTACACATTTTTAACTGGCAATAGCATAATCAAGCGATAAAATCTCTTTGACCTTTTGGTCTTTTTGCAAAAATCCTTTGTCCTTTGTAGGTTCCTATATAAATTTAAAAATCTTCCATGCTACTTGTACAGATATGTATAGTATCAAGTTTGTTCAAAATCCCTTTTACGAAATATTACATCAATATTAGTGATTTAGATGACACTTTTTAATTTTTAAATTATGTTTATATTCTGTAAAGCGAGCTAAATATAAAAAATTGTACAAAACTAACAATAACTATCTAAGAATCTAAAACCAAGCCAAGGTAGATAATGTAGTTAAAAGTTAAATACTAAGTAATTGAAAAATATCCTACCAATCACCATAAGAAATACTTGAAGATTCAACCATACTAGATAATAGAACTTTTACAATCTACTCTACGAGTACAAGTCTTATAAAATGTATAAAAAGGCTACGAAAAAAAGTAAAAGTTTACCAAATCAAATATCAATCTTCTGTGTCTAAACCACATTTTAAAATGAATGATAGACTAGTAATTGTCAATAACTTTAAAGATAGAGAATTGACAGCCATGTTACTACTTATCGTTAGTAGATAACTATCAGATTAAAGAAATCTGAAGATACTTGTATAGTACAGATTAGTAAACAACCTGTTGCATATTTTACACTTGAATCTGTATCAATTTCCTTTTTATTTCGCTTAGACTGTACTGTATAGTAGTATGTTCATAAATAAGTAGAAGATTTCATTCAGATTGTAAGATTATTGTGAGATTTGTCGAAAAAAGTTGTTGAAAAGTTGAATCAAATCGATAAAGTGGATTACAAAAAAAATTGAAATCAGATTTAGATAAGCTTTAGATATGCATGCAAAAAAAGTCTAAAGTACCTACAAGTAGATACTAGGTAGTAGGTAGCTACTTCTAAACCCATCATAAATCACATGTTTTTTCCATATTTTTAAGAATTTAAGGGAAAAATGAAAAATTATATCAGGTACTACTACTAATAGTAACTAACAAGTTGAACAAGTTCACCTTAAACTTAAAAAAATGATAAGAAATCTGCATAAGTAAAGCACAGGTTCATAAAGTACAGTACCATATTGGTCTCATATGTCAAGGATATGAAGTTTTACGACAATTAAAATCCATTTATAGGCATATTGAGTAATTAAACTGCTCTCTTGACCTTATGACAATTTCCATATACATTTTTACAAACAAGACAAGATATTACAGTATTACAGTATTTATAAGGGTAATTTGAAAGTAATCATTGTGTAGGTAAATATTCGTATAAGGTGACAGTAAGTAGGTACTATACATGCACCTACATAAGTATCAGGTTTTGACTGACAATTGACAATTGATTGTACAAAATCCTTCAAATCATATACCTAATAAAAAAATAGTGAATTAAAAAGTGATCCACTTGACCATAAATATAATTGTAAGCATTTTGTACCTACTATAAGATTCTTAAGATCAGTTGTACAAACGGCTTTATGCTTATTCTTAGTTTTATACTTAAGTGCTTTTTATAAGTGTTTAAAAGCAAAGACTTGGAAAGAATTTCCCTTAAAACTAATCATTTTTTCTCAAATATTCTTTAAAAAATGGCAAATTATTTTCTTAAACACTAAAATCTTGCTTTATTTGTTCATATTTAATAAAATTTATCGCCTAAAACAAAGTTTACTTGAAAATTTTGGCCTGCCAAATATAATACATGATGACCTGTAAAATATTAATTTTTTTGCAAATTTTAAACATTAAAATAGGAATATCTGGATATCTATAATTTTGGTCATGTATACGAGTATATATGAGTATATTTGGTAATCTAATAAGGCTAAAATACAGAATAGACCCCTTTTATTCTACTCTATCACAAATTACAAATTAAATCAAACCCTTTTGAAACATAATACGTAGGTAATTTTATAATCAAAGCGAAAGCTACCTACCTACCTACTTATATGCTTACCACTTATCACTTGTTAATTTAAACAATGTCCATATTTGACTTTCAACAAGATTTTTAACAAGATTTAATCAAATCTTGCAATCGAATCGATCGATACTTGAAAATTACATTTGAAGGTTTAATCTTAAGTATACTCATACTTTTTGTACTATACTCGAGTCTCGAGTGTGATATTCAAATCTCAATGTCAGGTCAGCAATTTTATCCAACCATACAATGAGAACAATGAG
This sequence comes from Nanhermannia cf. coronata Gr-Ori-00579, assembly GCA_034699045.1. Taxonomy (NCBI): domain Eukaryota; kingdom Metazoa; phylum Arthropoda; class Arachnida; order Sarcoptiformes; family Nanhermanniidae; genus Nanhermannia; species Nanhermannia cf. coronata Gr-Ori-00579. The sequence goes on along the minus strand of JAQIXA010002822.1, from coordinate 13,034 downwards.
ATATTTTGATACTTTTGTGGTTCATTTTACAATCTACAGAGATACTACTTGGTACTAGATGGGAAAGAAGGTGAATTATATAAAAAATTGAATTTTTAATAATAGATTTAGACACATGTATAATGGCTCCTTAGAATAATTAGCCCACACTATGCGGAAGAAATCGTAATTGTACTAATATTGTTCAGTTGGCTAATAATTATGATAATAATATTTTTTTTAATACTTCAGAGTACAAGGGACCTTCCCAAACTCCTAATTTAAAACTCAGCAACTTACATACATGTACTTATGTACAAGCTTATCAAACTGATCTATATTTTACACACCTATTACCCTACGCATATTAGAACTATTAAATATTATTTCTAGTTCATCCAATTAAGTAAATTAAAAAATATGGGGAAAAAAGTTAGTTATAAAAGTTGCCTAAGCACAAGCCCAAACTAAATAAGCAAAACTGAAATTGTTAGTTAAGGGTGTAAATATAAATTTCGCATGGCATTGACTTCCTTAAAAAAAGTAAAAATTCCAAATCCTGTTTTATTCCTACCTATATAATGTACTATATTAGAAAAGGGGTCAACAATGCTTGTCTGTTATTTCATTCGTATTTTAGAATTTTGAGACAACTTTAAAACTGAAGATTTGACTTGAAATTCAATATAGACTTGAAATTTTTGATAAAAATTTACAAAAATTCGAAAAATTTGCAAAAAAATGTAATTTTAAATCAATTTCTTATCGGATAAATGACTTTAAATAGTAATTTTTGAGATCTAGATCTGTCTGTTCTTTCAATTTTTGACCGAAAAGATCGATTTAAAACAAAAATTTAGACCATAAAAACGGTGATTATACAGGCTATATGAAACTTGAACATTTAAGATTCTTAAAAAATCCAAAAGTAAGATTTTTGAAGAGTTTTTTGCTGACTTATTTTTAAGTATTTTGAAATTTGAGTGCGAGCTTTTAAGATTTAAAAGACAACTTTATATACTCTTGATAGGTAAATACTTTAGACAATATCTCCAATTAAACTGCCTAAATATTTAAAATAAACTCAAGAAGATACTTTGGTACATAGTCAAATTTAACGGCCATGAATTTTTTAAGTAAACACTTTGCAAATCTACAGGGCTAGCCTTATTTTATTACTTTTTTCTAATTTTGTCAAGGGTTTCTCTCAACATAAATAATTGAGAAAAGATGAGACACGAATTACAATTACGATTCAAAATTTACAATTTAGAATTTACAATAACATTGCATGGTATCAATTATCAAAGAATTCTTCACCTTTATTTACCTTACTACTACTACTAGTATTAGCATAGTATCTTTTATTTGATATTTTCATTAGTATTTGAGGGTGAGACACGCTCATTTAATTTACAGAATTTTTTGTCGCCATTTGATGATTGTAATATAATTATTTAAGCCAACAAAAATTCGAAAATACAGATACATAACTTCCTTAGACCTTTGCTTTGTCAGAGTCAGGATTTCATAAAATGAGACAATAAATATTCTAATTAAAACCTTGCCTTAAAAACTATAAAGTTTTTTGAAGGCTTCTTGTACTCTCTAAAACCCTAAGGGCTAAGGGCCATATGTTTTAAGGTCTAATTAAAAAATAGCGTAGAAAGAGTAGGTATAAATATTTATAAAAAATAGACTTGAATTTAGAATTTAAATGTGCACTGATGCTTAAATTTACAATTTAAATATCAGATTAGATACAGATATAGGTAGGTAACTGTTTAAATGATAAAAAATATACCCGAAATTGCGGTTTTTTTTTCGTGTAAAAATGATTAATTATTATTAACATTACTAGTACTAGCTGTTCTTATATGTTGAGCACGTAACGAGGTTAGATTTTACAGCAGATCAGGTAAATTAACATGCAAGCTGTATATTTCTAATCAAAAAAAAATGCAATTACTTTATGATATCATTAAGCTCATATCGTGTAAATATCAGTACATATCTGTAAATTAGATTGCAATTTTTCCATGTACTGATATGCACTAGATCTCATCAAACTAGTCATCTAGTATATAATCTGATGACTATCATAACCTATACATATTGATGCAAATCCAATCCAGGTGTGCAAAAATATTTGCACATTTTTTTCGGTATCAAAATGTCCCGTTATGTGTATCTCTTAAAAATGCTTATAATCTTTATGGTAGATTGCAAAATTAGTCAAGTTTCTGTAAAAGTTTAACGATTTTCAAAGATGATAACTTTTGCGGTGTAGTGATGTAAATAAACTTTGAAATTAAGGCACTTCAAATAACTTGATAATCACAATTATTTATACTGCAGTCTGTATTAAGTAGTTTCAGATCATTTTGAAACCGATGTGCCGTAAGAAAAGGGGACCTATTCAGTTCTTATACTTTTCAAAAATTTTAGAAAATTTCAGACTTATTTTTAAGCCTCTCTTGATGACTGAAATTACGCAAAATTTCTAAATATTTTGACAAAATTTCATATTTTGCAAGTTACATATTATACTTATGAGTGTATTTAAACTTGATTTAAAAAAAATTAAGAATAATACTAGTCATAAGACTCCTTTATATGTAGCTAAATATTTCAAATTCTTTAGAATTTGCCTTTCTCACACTTTACTAAAGATACTGGTAGTAATATTAGTTTAGGTCAAAGATATAATTTTATTAATGGTCATTTTGAATTTGTAGGACATGGAATTATTTATTCATTTTTTGCAGATTAACTACAGAATATGTACCTATAACCTACCTACTTATTAAATTATAATTTGCACTTTACGTATAAAAAGACATAAAAAGAGCACAGTAGTAGGTACTTATCTTTTTCCAATTCTAATTTGTATAAAGTATTAATAACATGATTCACAAAAGTCCAAGTCCATCACGAATCTACATATACAGGGTAACTGTAGTTTAACTACTCGTGATTATTTTTACCTATTTCATTTCATACATATTAAGTAGGGTTCTTAATACATATGTACAATACTTATGTATTAAAATACCATTAGACAAGACAAGACAAGTCTGATCCTATAAGTCCAAGTCTGAATCTTTTCGATTTTGAATGAAATCATGATCATAAAGAAATCATTTGAATTTGAAATGTACATTTGCTAATTTTAGAATTTTAGATTAACCTACTGTCTTGTATTTAACTTTTTTTTTATTACCCATCGCTTCTTTAGAAATGCTCATAAACATAAAAATTGGAAAAAATTTTAGTTATTCAACTGAACTGAAGATTCATCGATGTGTTTAATCTGATTAGTACTTACCTACTTGTAGTACATATATAATGGTAGTTATGTATGAGTTTTTTGTATGTACAGGTATTACAAACATCAGTTATTCTTGTCTTTAAATTTGTTTTGGTGGTCTTGTCGCCAACTAGATAAAGATAAAATTACAATAAGGAAGTGTAGTTGATGAGTTTGTAGTTTATCTTTACAAGCTTATTTAAATAAGTAGTTCGAACAGTTACCTATATACTCGTAGTATATATAATACAAATATAGGTTAAGAAAAGGTTTTACTTACATTTGAAATTTTACTCGAGAAATACAAATATGTAGTAAAATTTATGTTTACCATGAGGAAAGCTCAACTATCGTGCCTAAATATTCATAAGAATTATTTTTTTAAAATTATCTACCTAGACTAGTAAAATTTAAAATCCATAAAAGTACTAATCCTAAGTATCTAAATACATCGAAATTTTGTTCAAAAATTGCTTAAAAGACATATTTCAGTAAACAATCAGAAAATTCAAATTTCAAGTCTTGAAGTAATCATAAAATTTTTAAGTAATCATAAAAATACTCAAAAATCAAAATAGCTGCCTAAAATACATAAAAGTACTCAAATAATCAAGATCAGCACCGATATTTTGTTCAAAAATTTCGAAAAATGCTATTTCCTCATAAAATATAGGCATCATAGCCCATATTTTTTAACAATGCGAGCTAATAACAATAAACTAATATGATACGATACTACTATTATGACAACCAAATTGAAGTCTCTTTTTTATTATGATACGGTAATGGGCGTTTATTTTTTATATTTACTTTACGAAATAAATTTCTCCCGAAAAACATGATGAAGAATTTGTCATGGACTACCCCCACACCTTTTTTGATCATCTCTGTATATTCATACATATAAAGTACTTACAGTATTTCAGTATTTGCCATTTTTATAATTTTGGGCCATTTAGAATTCAATGAAAGTATATTTTCGACTTGAAATCAAAAAAGAGAAACCATTTCTTGCATCTACTTTTATTTTTTTGAGATATTTATTTATTTGTTTCGCCCCCAAACTCGAACCCTGAATATACTTAATAAGTATAACCTGACTTTAAGTTACAAGTTATTGCATCTATTTGCATATTTTATGAAATTCATCACAATTTTATTAAAATTTATGTCCTTATACTCCGTAGTTAGAGCTTTATATATGCTTCAGTAGTTCTAAAATGTTGTTACAAGTATCTATAATAATGATTGCTTAAATTAAGTATTCAACATGTTGTATTAGTGAACAAATAGATTCATTATCCATTCATACTTTAATTTGCATAAAAATCAAAGTTTTTTTTTAGTCTCTTTGAGGTAGGTAAGTTTATAAAGATAGATTAGCACGAAGTACCAGATAGTTCCATTCATATTTTCTATTTAAAATTGTAAAACTGCTTGAATCATAAAAACTGGGATTATTTCCTCATACTTATTCACATAAATACATGGATTCATTAGCATTTTAAATTTTTAAATAGGGATTTGTAGCTTTAAGAAATAAATCTTTGAAAAAACTATAAGCTCAAGTATTACTCAAGTTTATGTATACACTACTTTCAATAGTTTTTACGACTCTAGTACCTACTTATAGTAGTACAAAATGTATTCAAATATCTCATAAAAGTAACAGTAGGGATTACATATTATGAGCTTTTGTACTAGGTAATGGAACAACAGGTGAATTTAAATGAATTATGCAAAAAAGTTAAGAGAAACTACTTTGTTTATTTTTCTTTTATTTCTATAATAAAATGCATTGAATTCAATTTACTTATTTGTATTTAGTATATTTGGAATTTGCATGAGAATGGCCTTTGACTTATTAAAGTACAAAATGAAATGAAGTATAAAAAGTACAATTGACCATGTCTTAAAGCTAAAGAAATTATTTAAAAAACCAAAAAAGCCAAACCCTTATTATACCTAACTTTACTACTAGTTACTAGAGACTAGAGCCTTGCTTGTCCAAGAGCAAAATTTCTAATAACTAAAAAGTAAATAATAAATACAAAGATTTACTCACTGATAAACTAGTCATTGTGTCTGTCACAAATTTGAAATTTTGAATTTGAGAAACCTCAACCATTTTTGGGTTAAATAAAGGGTATAATAAAAATTATAATTTGAAAAATTTCCAAACTTGTCTCGTGCCAAATTTAGGCTTAAAAAGATCGATTTGCATGTTTTCTTTTGAGAATTTGAGATAATTTGGTAGTTACAATTATACTGTTTATGGTATTTAAGTTATTGGTTTTAAAATATTTGAGATTTGTTGAACTATCTGCTGTGTATTTGAGCTTTCACTTGTCATAAAAAATATTTCATTTTGGCTAGTCGACCAGCTCCCGTGCCGTGCTCGTCGATGATCTGATGAACTTTTCTGATCTCTACCTATAGCCTATAAGTATATATGTAAGTATGTACTTGCCTTAAGGCTAACATCTAGAGTAAATACTTTAAGAATGGAAACTGCAATTGCTTTTTTATAATCTGTAATCTTCTAAAAGTGCTTGTGACTTATCCTTAGACAAATAAACTGACCATAAAATAAAAACCATCAAAAAAGCTCGTACTTTAAGAAAAAAAATCTAAAAAATCCGCATTTTCTACCGAGATCTAATCTACCAGTAGTCAGTAGTCTAGAAATAAATTATTTTCAAAATCTTCCAATTCATGCAGGTATATTGATAGGTTATACTTAAATCTGCTTTGAAATATCCAATTTTGACTTCAATTTTACAAGTAATAACATGCTGAAATGTCAAAATCGGGAATTCTTGAACCGGCATTTAAGGCTCGATTTTCTCAAATACCAAAATTCTAAAAATCTTATGAAAATTTTTGGATATATTTTAAATAGATATTAATGTTTAGATGCCAATTGTTCAAAGTTTGGTCTAAATCTATCAATAAATATATCTAGATTCATCAGATAGACAGGCAAAAATGATAAGTATAAAATTTCATTTATTTCAATTTGTATTTGGATTGAATGTGAACTGATAAGAACTTTATGAGTGAGATTGAAAAATTTCATTTCATGTGGTGAGCATCAAAAATTTAAAAAACTCAAACCATTGATGATTGCTTTTAGATGATTCAAACTTCAAACTCTTTAGATTTAGATTTAAAGTTAAACAAGGGTTGAGAAAAAAAAATCTTATTTCTCCAAACAAAATAAAAACTTTTACTATTTAATTGAGTTCAACGACAAGCAAATCTCTCTGAAACTCTCAACTAAACACACAAAACACGATCATAAATACTTGAGCATCAATATAATATTAGTACATAAGTAGATACATATATGGATAAAAAAAATATTATTGTAATTGCCGAGCATGTTCTTGGTTCATCAGGCTCAAAATCCAAATCCAAGCCCAATTATATACCTCATACTTTATACAAAAGGTAAATATTAGGAATTTTTTAGCAAATATTTTTTGATTATTTTGACATCTAATGTAGCCGTACAATTCGCAAATTTCTAAAACTATTATGCCTAATTGTACAATAATAAAAATTTGCAAACTCGCAAATTTCAAATTATGTATTTAGCTAAATATCCCGAATCATTTTGCACTTCGAATCGAATTCAAATTTTAAATTTCAAATCATTTCGCTTTTTAAAAATTTAATGAAAGAACTAATAAAATAAAACGATACACTTGAGTACCATCGAATGAACTTTTGTGCCTAGTTCATTGTTTCAAGTAATTTATACATTACTTAAACTTTAAACTTAAAACCCAGTCATTATCTACCATGATTTTAGAGAACAAAAGTTGTTGGTAAATACTCAAAGTTACATTAGATACTTTAGCATTTATTTAAAAATTCGAATGCAAATTAGAGCTTGAAGTTTGAAAATAACCCTTTTAAAACTAATAAATATTTTTGAATACATTATGTATGGTGTATAGAACTATATAGTATATTAGTACTATTATGAATGAGGAAGAATTTTAAACTTTTACTCTTACTTAATTAACTTTGGTTGGTCGAACACCAGACAGACTCAAATGATCTCTTTGCAAAAAGTAAACAAATTTGCACACTTGAGATCTATTGGTAGTATCTATATACAGATAGACTATACAGTATGCCTTTCAAACTCTATTTCAGTAAACTATAAAAAGGTGTTTTAATTACACTTAATTATAAGTTTATAACATGATTTTAATGGTGATTTTAAAGACAATTTCCTTGTTTTTTTTAGATTGGAAGTGGTGGTGGAGAATTATATGAAATTCCAGATGGAAAACCATCCATTCCAGTACCGACGTCGATTCAGTTGCCAGAATGGTTGAGAAAAGCTCAGGATGTTGAACATTTCCAGCTTCATTCTTCGATTGCCAACTCTATTTCATCAAATTCTTCACTCTCATCGAATTCGAATGCTTCAACACCTCAACCGCAAGTTTATATCGAGCATGTACTCTTACCCACTAGAGCAACTAAGGTAAAAATCAAAATTATTTAAGGCTAATATCAAACATACTTAATTTCTCAACTAAAATAAAATGGTCCTAAAGAATCACAAAAGCTTCACTAAAAATTGACAAAATGTGAGTATATGAAACGTCTTAGCATTATAAGTACAGTATAGGTATGCTAAGATTAGGAGGTATTGATATAAAAAGTCATTTTAGGACATTCTTAATGAATTCTGGCTAAAATATCAGTAAAGGTTATTCAAGTAAGATTAAAATCCTCAAGATAAGTAAAAATACCTAAAGGAATTACATTTCAACAATTTGAACAATTAAAACTAAATTAGCCTAAAGGATATTGTACTTAAAAATGAATGAATGAATATTTCAGTTCATTCGAGTCGAGCAAAGTCAAAAAAAAATTCGAATTTCAAGCTCGTGTCCTGACTCATTGACTCACATTTGACCTTCCCTTTTCCCAAAAATATTATTATGCCATTATTATTATGTCTATCTATTTATCCCTTTAGATACATACAACAATAGGTAGGTATACATATTCCATAGGATAAATTCCAAGAATGGTAATGCACTTTCCCTCACATCGCACCTTTTCAAACTGTTCTATTATACCTACACAAAATACCCCAGTACAATTATGTATAATATACTCAAAAATTATCAAATTATTAAATAGTTTAAAGTTTGAAAGCAAAAGTAAGTACCTATCCCATTAGTGTTAGATCCTGCTGCACGTGGACAATGGAATATTTTGGTATTCATATCCGATTTTGATTCATTCACATCATATATGATACAAGATTCAAGTATTTAAATTCGAACAGGTCCTTGTCCTATATGACTAAATGTAGCAGACACTTGTAAATTTGTAAATCTGAGATAGATCCCATGATCAGACTTAATAATTAACTTGTATGAATTACATACAAGTAATTGTATGAATTACAATCAATTTTAAGCAAGGCTATACATTTGTATAGCCGAAGAAAGTGTAAAAAATTTTAACAATTAAATTGGGAATTGTAAAAAGTGATTTTTTTACATCCCATTCCTCGAGCAAAATCCAAAATCGATTGAAAACCTTTCAATTTTGAGATACCCATAATTAACTGGGCTTCAGTATGAGTTTTTTTCCAAATATAAGCTATTGTTCTGAGATATTTTAATAATTTAAAACTATGGCTAACTCGATTGAAAATGGTCGATGTGCTGTCCTAAAAATGAAAAATTAATCATTCACACATGATGTCCCTTTCATTTGACTTTGACATTTAAATTTTGCAAAAAAATGTAAGAAAAATTAGTAAATTACAACTGTCATTCTGTCATGTCACACATATGCATGTGTAATGAGTTCAAGGCTTGAAATCCTCATTTATCATTTTTTTTCTTATCCAGATTTAGAGATTTAGATTTTAGATAGGCTTTCGATTATATAGTTCAAATTAGAAAATTGTCACTTTTTCCTTTTTTTACAACTGTATTTTTTATAGCCTATCACAAGATCAAGACTTGGTTTTTGGTGTTGTAGTACTAGTATGTATTAATACAGTATAAAAATTAATTGTAAGAAGTCATAAAAGTAGGACATAATTTTTTTTTAATTCTTCTCATTTAAAGCTTTAATAAGTGTTTGTAGTTATGTTATATGAGCGTGTACAACTTGTCTGTCAAATCTTCTACTGACTATATGAGTCTGAGGCATACCAAATTATAAAAGTCATGAAATAAAATAATTAGCCCATCCTCACCTTTAAAAAAATTGTGAGATCTGACAGTCTGCGAATTCGGAAAGATGCATAGCCTATATAGTACTTGTAGTAGGGTACTGTAGATAAGTTTAGTGTGATTTTAAATACGAATTTATTGCATGTTTGCATTTTATTTTAACACATTTTGCGAGATCATAAAAATAAAATTATCATCTCTCTCGACACAGACTCAACTTTTCAATTCAATTGAAATCTTGAACTTGAGTTTATTATTGTTATTATCTCGTCAAAAAAACAGGATAAAAGGGGCCATAGTGCCTCTCATTTCCAACAAAAATTTCAAGCAAAATTTGTAGATTTGTAGAATTACTGCAAGTATTTTAAGCATTCTGCTATTTACCTCTAATGAAAAAATTCGCTAAAATTTACAATAACCTTACTTAGGTGTAAATTTTTAGACTTTACCGACCTAAATTTTGAGATTTTTATCAAAAGGTACCAATAATTTTTAATTTTTGTCAATATTTAAACATTTTTTATACATCATCTCAACAAAATTTGACCAATTTTGACTAAAATTCTTTTGTTTTTGATAAAATTCATCAATTTTTAAATTTCTTTGAATTCTTCTACCAATTTGATTGAAAATTTTCGAAAAGTTAAGTAAAAATGTTATGCTTATGAAAGGTGTTTGGACTATTGTGATTGCTACAACCATTTTATATCTATTTTAAGTACTTTAACATATAAAGATTTGAGATTTTTATCATATTTATATGATCTATTTTTTTGTACTTACAGGATGAAGAGTCTAAAAACTTTATCGAGACATTGAAGCGAAAGTTGAGTCAGAAGAATCTACTTGTAGGTAAAATTGACCCCAAAACAAATGAGCCTCAAAACACTAATATTAGCAGTAATAATCATCATCATAATCAAAATAATAATTTAAACAACCATCATCATCAAAACCATCACCTGAATAATCTCAACAGTAACAACACCAATTCAACCGAAAATGGTAAGTCCAACTTCAAATTTTAAAATTGCAAACTTCAAACTGTTTAAAAAGCAAGTCAAGTACTTCGTATCCACTTACAAGTATCTGTATAAGTACAGACTGCTAAAAATTCAAGCAAATATCGCAAGTTCAAGTTACAAAGACCCAATTAAGTCAATATATAATGAAAACATTTCATATTTATTTCACGCTCTCAAATCGCCCTAAAAGAACTCTCTATTTGTCCTTTTTATTTCGCCTTATTAGCATTCTTACTAGACAATCATAATTTTTCAAAGATTTACTTTCCTAAGTCTATCTACATCTACAGACTGATATTACTAGACTACCAATAGTGGGTACAATGTTTACAAAATAATCTTAAAACCTTTGCTTTCATTTGCTTTGTATTTGTACAAATTGCAAATTATTGGTCAAATACTTGACTAAAGTTAATTCGCAATTTCACACCATTTCAACCTGGTTTAAGGACTCTATACTCTATAAACGAGCTAGAGTCAATTCGCAATTGTGAGTTAGAAATTCTTAAAATGATGATAAAAAATAAAATATTTGATTTTAAGTGACTATTTTTCAACAATTCGCATACCTATCTGATACTGATAGAAGGGTATTTTGTTATAAGTATCAGTCAAATTGTTAGATTTTTTAGACTGAGAATTAGATCGGAGTTATATCCCACAGGCTAAGGGTTAACAAAATTTCAAATCATTAAGTCAAGACCGGTTTTTATGCAAAATATTTTTTCTGATTTTTTACAGCTGATCTACAGCAGCTGATAATATCGATCTTGTGGTGATAAATTTTTATCATGTATCATCTTATCCTATTAAATATACTTTTTCCCCCATCACGTACCTTAGATATTGGAGTAATTGGTGGAGATCAAGTAGTAATTATGAAGTAGTTTAAGAGTACTTAAATACATATAAGATACCTTATGCTATCAGTATTTGTATGGTAAATGTTGATATTGATAATCGGTAAGGAAATTCGCAATCACATATATGTAATGTATGTATTAGATAGCTGTTAAGAATAGGGAAAAAATTAGAACTGATAAATGGACTGATAATTGCAAAAACGATAAATTGCTCTGAATTCTGAATTCAACTCTTGATGATATTTTATAGGATTCTTTTTTGTTCTTTACCAAAGTACAATTATAAGATAGGTAATAATAATGGTATTGAATTTTCTTCAAGTGCCCCAAGAAATAGAGTACATTTCATCTCGATCCTATCCTTAAGGCTGTCTGTAGAATAAAAATCTTGACAATATAACCTCTCTATAAGGCCAGAAAGAGATTTTTCAACCAAAAAGTCAAATTTTTAAGTTTAAATATTGATTTTATGAAATATCTGTTCTAAAACTTTGCTTAAAATATTGAAAAATTTGGAGTTTAGAAGTTATTTTTACAGGAAATTGTACCCTACAATTTAAAAAAAATGAAATCTCTGGAAAATAAAAAGTGCCATAATTATAATCAATTATAATTTCATGATTTTTTCTAGAGTTTAAAAGCCATTTAATAAAAAAAATTAATTCTACTTTCTTGCATATAAATGATAGGTTCCTCAGCTCTAATTGTAAATTAATAACTACGTACTTATGTTAACTTGAAAAGTGCCTTATAGAGAGATTCAGTTCTGCCAAAAATCTTCAAAGAGTTCTTAAGTCAGAGTCATTTAGAAAAATTGTAATTGCACGAGTCTCTGGTATAATTTTGAATCTTGTAGAAGAATTCTCTTTCTTATTAAAGACTACGCTACGATACGATACGATAAAATAAAATAAATGGTGGGGAACCATTACTACTAACTCTATAATTATCTCAATTCTTTCAAATTAAACCCATCAACGGTAATAAGTAGGAATAATAAAAAGTACTTAAGTAAAGGAAAAGTTGTTAAGCCCTATCGGTCTCATCTCATATCTGTGTCAATGCATTTCAAATTATCTCAACATTTACATTACATTCTTATACTAACGATAGATATACTGAATACTGATAGATAATTACCAGATATTAATATGAAATGAAATAAATCGATAGTGCTTTCTTTTATCACGAATTTTCGCACTAAACGTAAAAGTACATACTTGTTAAAATTATTATAGAATTTTAGCAAGTCCATTGTCAAATTCAATTCAATACTTCAAGCATGTACTGGGTATTTCTTCAAAATATAAAATATCAAATCAAAAAACCAAATTTTAGTTTTCCAGATTTTTCTATTATTTAGCCGATATTTCAGCTCTAAAAAACACGATAAAACTCAATCTTTTGGACAATCACATCTAAAAATTTAAACTCTTTTGCTCATTTATTTGATATCTTGAATCCTGATCAATATATTCAATTTAACTCGGAAAAACCCAATTTTAATGTCCTTCTACATTCATTAACCATAAGATTAGTATTAAGAAGACCAAAATCTGGTAAACCGACAATCCCCCTAAAACTTACCACCTAACCATAGAACACCATGAGACTTTTACCCTAAGGAAAAAAC
>JAQIXA010002821.1:0-16141 GCA_034699045.1 Nanhermannia cf. coronata Gr-Ori-00579 | reverse complement strand
AAACCCATGGCCATATATCGATTACGTTATAGAGAAATTCCGGGCTATTATATATAATGTATTAATTTTAAATTGAGTGGAAATTAGTTGTAAACATATTTAATTGCTCATATTACATTTTAAAAATTTAATTGGCCTAGAAATACAAAGGCATAAAAGTTATTAGCTTGGATTAACAAGGAATATCAAAAAGGTCAGTAACCACTTCATTATCTCAAAACCGGCAAATTAGAAATAGGATAATTAAGGGATAAACGGGATAATTAGCATAATGGGGCAAATTAGGCAATTAGCACTTCATAATAGGATAATGGGGCAATTATCATACTCATCAGACTAAATTGAGTAATTAACAACCCTTTCAGGATAATTAAGTAATAAAAGATAATTAGATAGCTAGTAATTGGATAATCAAAAACGTAAGCTAAGTAGGTGATTAACACCTAATCAGCATAATCGTAACACTCAATTATCACCCTAACCAATACATGAATTAGCATAATAAAACATAGTGCGAATTTCAAATTATGACAAGGTACCTATGTATGAATACAAATTGGTATAAAAGAACACACTAAAGAACATTATTCGAATAGGTAGGATAATCATAAATTATAGGCAATTAAAATAACTCAATCAAAATTAAATTTCAAAATGAATTACCACAACTTAAGCAAGCACATCTCGAATGACATAATCGAATTTTTCGGTGGTTCCGATAGGCAGAAAAACAGGGCTAATAAAATCCGTGAACTAATTTTTGAAAATTTAAAATCCCGGTTCTCAAATCTTATCTTTAGAAATTATACGGGGACAAAAGTAATTACCATCCGATCACTAAGCAAACCTTATAACACCAACCATATAGATAAAACCTTTAATGTCAACGGAGATATAGAATATTTTAATCACCCTTTAAGTCCAGATCTGAGACTTATAGAAGAAATAGACTGTATAAGTTTTAACATAGAGATCTTTAGCCTCTAAGAATTATTTCTAAAGCCTATAAGAAAATCCATTAATACATCAATTATAACCAAGTTCTTACATTCATAATCCCTTATAATTACGAACAGAATCTCTGTCATGCACAAGCCTACTCTCCAATACAAGTACTTAGTATACTTTTACTATGGTTCGCCTTTATAACACGTAACGGCCAAAATCACCTCATAGCGAGGCTAAACTCTGAACCGCTCTTTCTCTCAAATTCAAACTTTAACGGCCAACAATTTTTTTTTACATTATTTTTTTTCCCAAAAAAAAACCAAAACCATTTGGTTTTTGGTTTCTTACACTTTGAAGTGTGTGTTATAAATAAAATAAGTAATTGTGTTTAAAAATTTGAATTTACCGCGTCCATATCGTAGATATGGGGCTAATTCTAGTACATTACTATAATTAAGAGCTCAATAAAATAAATTAGTAATCTTATCATACCAGAGGCATAACATCTCTGACCGTCAAAATTAACATTAGGTGGTGGTAGGCATATAGTGTCGACATTTGGACTAAATTTGACCTCTTCGTCCAAAAATAGTAGGGCTATATCATTGTACAGAGCACCTTTATAATATTTTTCATGGATAATAACCTGAAATATAAAAAAAAATTGTTTATTAGACGAAGGATATATTATATTCACATATTATTCATTATTATTTTTCCAAGCTTTTAATAATTCATAAATTATAATTTTTTATAAGTTGTAAGTACTTTTTTAACGAATCGATCTTGATGAGGATAGAGTTCATCGGCAGTTTGTGTATCCCTACAAGTATTTTATAAAAGTTTTGGTCAATTGCATTTATGTTAGCTTACACTTGCTTTGATCAGTTTTTGTATTACTACTATACAACTATCAGTAGATATTTGAATCTCATTTTTATCTTACCATTCTCCAACGCGAATCTTGAGTTCATCAACATTTTTCCTAAAAAGTAATACATTTGTTTTAAAATTACCAGGCTAGAAAATTTTAGAATCCTTTCTAATACCTACTTCTGCTAACAGATACAAGCTACTTACAGCAGCATATTATACATTATATAAAACAAAACAAATCGATTTTGATCTTACTCAAAAACGCAATGAGCTGCTGTTAAAACCACTTTAGGATGGATTAAAGAACCTCCACAGAGGAAAATGTTTAGAGGTGGCTTGTCCCCCTGATATTCTTGCCTCACAATTGCTGCCTGAGGTCATAAAAACCAATAAATTAAAGAAAACCCATATTAATATTAAAAAATTAAAATATACATAGCAAGCAAATCCAAGATATCAGAAAAATTTCATATTATTGAGTTTAAAAAAATTCACCATACCATCCACGGGAATTCACCAAATTGTGCTTCACCTGAAAAGTTATATTTATAAAGGATTTCAATTGTTATGTGTATAAACTACTATCATTTCATAACTAAAGAAAAAGAATAGGTAATATGCATAAGTACCTAATAATAATGTCTAGGTAGGTATCTGTAGTAGGTATTATTTGTATTAGTAATTAGAATTAGTAATTAGGTAGGTAATAGAAATCAATTTCAGAGTTGAAATCCCATTCTACTTAATAGAATGTAATTTACGATATTCATTTGATAAAAAGTAATTTTGGTAAGGATATTTTAGATTTTGTCATTAACAGGTGGCCTATGGACATTTCTATTGACTGTTTTTGACCTCGCTTTATGATTGAGAGGCAAACTGACACCGCGACACTAAAATTATCGGGGACTATGACCTCAAATTCTTTTTAATTATAGTTGTTTAGGACTTGCACCATAGATTAAAAGTTAAGAAAGTTTAGTTTAAGTGCGAAATTTGTTCTTTAATATTAACTCCTGATTAAATTCATTGACATAAAGTCTAAAAAAATCGATTCTTCCGAGCAGTTTTTGCTTTTGATACATTTAATTAATAGTACCTAGGTACCTACTAGCTTAATTTATATTTATACTAATGATAATAATACAACTAGTGCTAATTTAGACTTACCGTCTAAAGCTCCGGTGATTCGAAATCCAACTCCCCCGACATTTCTTTTACCACATACTTCATGTTTTGGCGTTGGTGGAGGTTCTTGAGGCGTCTTCATATTCTATAAGATAAAGATGTTCATAATTAAAATCTTTATTCAGATTGTTAGTACGAAAATTAATCAGGAAAATTTTGTTTTGTAGATACTTACCGAGCAACAAATATCAAAATAGTGTGAGCAGGGTGATCCTTGATTATTTCCACCGAGTCTTATATCGATTAAATGTTCTCCATCGTCAATGACTGTCCCATTATCAATATCACACAAAAACTAAAAATGAATAAGTTAGGTAGGTATTTACTAGCGTTTATATATTGTTTGCAAGAGTAGAGCTTAGTTTTACATAGTTTAGTTTTATTTAAGTAAATATCGTTTGTAATACTCTATAGTTGTATTTCATTTCTTACATATTTAACACACGAACATGGTGTATTCTCCTGAAGGATGTCAGAGGGATTGACATGTCCCGGACTCAGGTCCACTTCTTCGCTCGAAATGGGTTTTGCCTGGAAAGTCGATGGTAAAGGGGAGAGTCCTTTGTTTTCTTTAAAATGTTCTTCATTTGAATTTTTGATATCCTCCTTTGAGGCTGCATTCTCTAGGAAATCTTTGATTAATTCTAAATCATCCTCCTCTGCATCTGTACAATTGATGGTGTGAAGTAAATTCTCAAATATAATTAGCCAGCAGAGTATCAAAAGTACCCTTCGTTTCTATTTAAAAAAAATATTCTTTCTTTAGGTACATATTTTATCAGTATTATAAGTACGATAGGTACTGTATATTACAGATACAGATTATTTTTTAAAACTTTTAATCAATTTAACAATGTTTAGGATTAGTTAATACAAGTATTAGGTATTTGATATTTTCTTGATTTTCCCTTCTTCCATCAATCTTTTGAACTTTAAAATTACTTATGATAACGATATGATTAATCTACAGTGTACATGGTTGGAAAAACCTCAAGATTAGGTAATATCAAGATTAATGTACTTGTGCTATGTACATTGTGTTGGTCAACTATAATATGTATAGACTATAGTTAGGATACTTTACATTTGGCATACCATTTGATAGGTTACAAAAAATTATGCTTTTTGGGTTTTTTCAGTTCTGATCGAATTTCAAAGAAATGAAATTGAAATTCGAGATTCTTAAATTAGGCCGAAATATTTTCTTTTAAAATTCAATTTGCACCCATTGAATCTTTTGTTTTGTAAAATGTACTAGGTAGGGTACTATGGTAGGGTAGTTTCTGATATTAGTAGGATAGGTTGTAATTATCTACATTGCTTAAGTTAGAATTAGAATACTGGGTAATTTTTATATTATATATTTCACTTATGCACCATAAACTTTGTAATTCCTATTGTTAGAATTATTACAGAATACCTATGTTTGTAGTTCAGATTTTTAAAGGTTAACTAAATTGAAATTTTAGATTTAAGACATTTTCTTTCTATGATGAGGATATCTCATCCTCAATTATATACTGATACTTACTATTTTTAGTTATAGGAGGTAAAAACTATTACTACCAATTTACTTACCATTTTAAAGGAAATAAAATTCTACAAAAAATTACTAATTATATTGTAAACCACAACACAAAATAATGTATAAAGTATTTAGCACTAGGACAAGAATATTTATCTAATGATGATCGTATTTTGTTTCTGTTTCTTTTGAAATGTAGTATAGGTAGAATTGAGAATTGCGCCAGAGCCAGCTCCAACTCAATTAAGATTAAGCATGTAAGGGAATTCTAGTAGTAGTTAGTAGTAGATACTACTACTATACTACTAGGTACTGTATAGGTAAATTATTATTGTTGTTGGTTCCAGTAGTTTATCTGCATTAGTGGATCTACCTGTTTTAAATCTTTACTCATTTGTATTATTCTGATTCTGAGAGACCACAAAGGAAAGACAATTGTTAGGTTAGCATGGTGCTCGTTAGCATCGTGCTTTTTTGCTCACTTGTTCTCTATGTCTCTCACTTTGGGGCAGAAATTTCCTTTTAAAATTCATATTAGGTAGGTAGGTATACAATAGAGATTACTTTATGCACATAATATGTATACATTATACATATATTTGACGTCAATTTAAAGATTAACTCCCCTTAGCACTAGAGTAATCTCATCTCATAAACATACTTTACGAGTATACTGTACTGACTACCTATAGTTAGTGTCGTCGCACTATATGTTTATTATTCTACTCACTTCTTAATTTTTCTTAAATTTCAACCCAAAGCCAGGTAGCCTTGACAAGTTCCTATTATAATTACTATTATAAAATGATGATCCTAACTAACCACCCTCTTGAGCTCTGTGTTCTGTTCTGTCCATTTGCATTTTACAAAATCATCCTCCATGTTATTTCAATTTTCATAAGAATATTCTAATTTGAAATATCTGTAGAAATACTAGTATAGAAATACTGATATATATCCTCATTATTAATTATTTATACCTACCGTCTACCTTGGACCATGGTAGTGTAGTTAGTACCTTATCATTATCATATATGCATTTACCTATAAATAAGCCTACTAATTAACCAGTAGCAATTCAGAATTCAGGTTGCAAGAGTAAATCAAATCCGATTTCCTATTTTATATATATACTTGATTCCAATTTACTTTATACTGGTAGTATAGTAAGGTACCTTACTTATTCTTTATTCATAATTCATACCAAAATAGTAATTTTACTCTTAAATAAAATGCATTTTTACAATTTACAGGTAATTTACCTTTACCTACCTACTTTACATATACCCGTTTTCATTTATCCTTATCGTTAGTTAATTAAATGAGCTTTAATTTAATTTATAATGTTTATGATCGTAGTAAGATATGTAGATTATAGAGTTTGTAGGTATGAGGTATGAGTACTGACCATGAGTAGGGTACTTAGGATTAGATCATGTCGTTATTGATCTGTATAAATTGTTCTATCCTATCATATTACACAAGGTATCTTGTTTAATAAATGGTAAAATTAGATAATTTATTTTTTCAAAATACTTCCTAATAAGAATTCGAGTCAGCAGAATTACATTTCGGGTCTCACTTAAATTTTTATAGACATGGCATTTTCCTTTATAATACTAGGTATAGTAAGTAGGTATATTAGAAAATATTTTTGGGTTTTTCCTTTTAGGTATTAGGAAGTTTCATTCAAAATTACATGGAAATTTTACGCCTCACCTCAGATTCAGAGCCTTTACTTATTTTCTATACATACCTTACGCTCATGGCTCATACGATTTTTTTATAACTTTATTGTATACCTATACTGATACTTAGGTACATATTATATACTTGTACTCGTAGAAATTGGTAGGTAGGGTACTTAAGACCTGTAGAAATTACTATTAAAATATAATTATAATTATACTAGATATCCCAACCAAAATAGTTATTTTTGTTTTACATGAGCTTATTTATCAGTACATAGTAGTATAGATTATAAGTTGTAGAGGTTTAGGTTAGGGTTTAGGTAAGTACTTGTTGCATTGCATTGCTTGATACTTACTTACTACGACATGATTTATTTAATAATTGGATTGTAACGATTAGCTTCTCTTCTCTTCTATGTTATGTTATGATATGTTATGATATGATGACTTATTTAAACATATTACCTTGTTTTTCCTTTTAAGGTTCGCTATGTTTTACCTAAGTTATAAGTTATTATTAGTAAATAATTGTATCTTAATTATTATCCAAGATCCTCGTGAAGTGAAGGTCAAGATAGGTTGTTGTAAGAAAATATTCAAATTAGGTATTTTTAATTTTTAAGCAAGCATCAGATTTCTTCATACATTATAGATTTTAATCGTATCGTAATAATTGTTCAGAGTTTATTGCCCATTGTGTTGGGTCTTTTTGAGAATCATCATTTGAACTCACTTTTGAATATTTATGAAATGTACCGATATATGCTATGTATATGCTATGCGAAAGTTTAATTTTATAATCTTTTATCAGATATGTATTTTGTATTTATATAATCTTTAGTACCTACTATTTGTCTTTAGTTTACTTTTATTTGTTCATAAATTCAAATTAACCGATTGATTTTCTTTCAGTATGGATTTGTGTTGGACGCGGGTTCTACTCATACAGAAGCAATTTTATACAAGTGGGATGGAAAAGTTAATAATACTGGATTAGTTGATCAAATGGATAGCTGTCATATAGATGGTAGGTAGTAGGTACCTACCTATTAATATTATCAATATTGCACATTTGTTCTTGTAATTTATTTAATCATTTCTTTCTACAATCATTTAATCTATATTCTAATGCTTTGAAAGGTGGTATTGCAAATCAACCTTTATCAAATATTTCTGAATATCTCAAAGAATGTTATCAGCACACTGAAAAGCTTATTCCAAATGAACAACTGCCAACTACTGAAGTTTTCTTAGGTGCTACAGCCGGAATGAGACTTTTAAGGTTATTACTATTACCTCAATTATTTTATTATTACTATTTGGTATACCTACTTGTTAACTTCTGCTATTCCCTAACCTATATTGGTATTTATTCACATGTAGATAAGTTTATTTCTTAAGTTTTTAGGCTTTTTAAAGATATTTAAAATTAAATGCTCATAAAGCTCGTGTTCGTATTTTTAGAACAAAGGTTGTGTATTATGCTTTTTTAGATTTAAAAAAAATTGGCTCACAATATTAAATATTATTAAACGGAAATTATTATTGTTAAATAGTACTCATACATGTTGCGTCCTATTTTAGTAAAATAATTTATTCTAAATAATTATTTAAAGGGAAAAGGATGAGGAAAAGGCAAACTTAATAATGGAGAAAGTAAGAGAGTTTTTTTCAAACTCGAAATTTTTTTATCGTGATTCAAACATAAGGATATTAACTGGGACTGAAGAAGGCATTTATGGATGGATAACAATAAATTACCTTCAAAATTTTTTGAACGACTCTTGGGTATGTAGCGCAAAATGTTTAGTTATGATTTATTTCGAATTCGAATTCGGCTCTGAAAAACATATTATGGCCTCATTTTTGAATGTATTTTCTTGTTTTGAGGTCAAAATTAATTTAGCATTTTCGTCTCAGAGTTGTATGTATTATCATTAGGTATTATCAGTAATTGTTTGATTTAAAAAAAAATCTAGACTCCAGATAAAACATTGGGTGCTCTTGATCTTGGGGGAGCCAGCACTCAAATATCATTAGAAGTAGAAAATTCTCAATACAATAATGCAACCGGGGATGTAGATAGTCTGAAATTATTTGGTCATAAAATCGATGTTTTCAGTCAAAGTTTTCTCTGCTACGGTGTGGCTGAAACATTGAATCGATATCGTTTATTACTTTCTGTGGTAAGTACCTAGTTTATAACCTTTTATTACATGACATTTGTAGTACAAGATCAAAGTTAATTTTAAAATATTTTATTAATCAAATAGAATAATCAAGATTTAGAAAATATAACAAGTCCTTGTGAACCAAAAGGATTTAGAAAAGAAGTCAATTGGACTCAAATTCTGGATTCTCCCTGTGCAAATGGAAATATAAATTATTCTATTCCTGTAAATACCTATTTTAATGATTTCAATTAAAAAACCTTTGATCCTTCTTTTTAATTACTATTTCTAAACTTTTTAGTTAAATACAACTCTAGTGTTTATTGGATCAAGTGATTATGAAAGTTGTAATTCCAATCTTACTTATATACTAACACCGGAATTTTGTACTAATATGGGCCTAAAATACTGTAGTGATTCTTCAGATCTACCCTCTGGATATCAAGATAAGCAATATCAAGTAAAGAAATAAGAAATTTTAAACTGATTCATTAATATAATTTTTTTAAATCTAGGCATTTTCTGCTTTTGGGTATGTAGTTGAAAATTTACAATTGTCTTCAAATCCTCCAAGATTAGAATTTTTAAGAAAAGTTAAAGCAGCTTGTGCATTATCGATAAAAAATATTGTTGTGCTAATTACGAAAAAAACTAGTAAGTACTCGTTTCAAGTATTTAGTATTCACATTTAAGATAGTCAATAATTTCGATATTTTAAAATATAGAATCCAGCCTTTCATTTTTGGACAATCTCTGCTTTGAATCTTTGTATGCGTACAATTTGTTGACAAAATTTTACAAATTTGATTCTGACAAAAGATGGGAACGGATCACATTTTCAAACGATGTGTGTTCAATAGAATAATTTTTAATTTAAAATTAAATATTAAATATTTTTTTTGTGCTCACATTTCAGATAAATGACAAAAGTGTTGGCTGGTCATTTGGCTTTATGGTGAACGCTACTGAAAGAATCAACCCTCAAGAGGAAAAGCATAAGCTGGAAATAGTTCCATTTGGATTGTTGATTGTCGCATTTATTCTCTTTTTCGTAATCAGTCTGGTATTTTTCCGTCACGCAATAAAAGTCCGCAAGTCGAAATCTTATCAAAGGTTGATTATTTCTTAAAATATTATTATTTTCGTTACCTATTCTATAGTCAGCTAATTAGGACTTTAGATCTATAGGTTTTAAGATTCTACTGAAATCATATTAAGATTATATATGATGTACTGATTAATGAAAAATATCTGTCACTATTTTTTCTTTATACATATATTTTCATTGCTATTAAATATCAAAATCAATTCATATTTCTTTATTATCAGAAAAAGAAATTTATCAATAGAAGATGAACAGTAGAAGAATTGAAAATCGTGTCCAAGGGTTTACAATTGTTGAAGAAAAGTTGAAATCCAAGAATATAATATTTTTCTTTAAAGTCTTATTATGTAGATCTTATTTAAAAGTAAAAAAAAAAAGTCTAGTTAGCAATGTAATAGTAATAATAGACATAGGCCTAGCTAGGTACTTACCTTATTACTTTATTTTATTATTGAGTTCAATAATTTATTTATAACTACATAGTCATTTTTGCTTTTAATCAATATTTAAATATTTATAGTAATTTAGTGTAGATTTAATTTCTTTTCATTAGAAAAATAACTAAGAGTATGGACGAAGAACTGGTGAAATTTATTTGAAGATTCGATTGTCAACAAGGCTTTGTAATTTGGAATTAAACTTCTCCTGTTAATTCTCAAGACTCGATGCTTTCAATAAAAATTATACCTATCTACTTACTACTTTGCATTTTGATCGAAATAAAGAAACAGAAAACTTTACAAATACTCCGTATGTAATTATTAAAATTTTATAAAGCATAATATTTATTCTTATAGTAATATTTGGTGCTTCTCTATAAACTACATATATTGTTGAGCTTAAAATAATAGATCCTGTCACTATTTGAGATCTATTAAAGATAATCAAATATGCATAGATAATAATTATATATGTATATATTACCCAATCTGGGTTCATATACAATATTAAATTCATACATATATAAATGACCATTAAATTGAAAAGAGTTCCAAAATATCCCCATTGTTAAATTGCATAATTATAAATGTTTCATTAAAAATAGAAAAGTTTGACTGATAGACAATGAGATGAGATGTTATACAGGTTACATAAACAGGGTTATCCAGAAATGTATGGCGAAAATGTTTAGGCTGTTTAGACCAAATCTTTTAACAAACGAGATATAAAATCGATAGAAAATTTAACGAATTTGAAAACCTTTTGATGCTCAGATAAACAGGTTAAAAATTATTAGTCAATGAACTGTAGATATTTAAATGGGAGCAAAATTGGAAAAAATTGAAATGAGCTTAAATTGTTCTTTGAAAGACTTTGATTTGACTTATACTGTAATTATTAATCTAGTCAGTAGCCTAAAAATTTTCGCCATTTCTTGATAAAACCCTCCGTAGTTTAGACAAAAAAGTTGAACGTCGTTTTTAGTGACTGTACAGGGTGCTTTTTAAATGACTGTACCTACTTTGAGCGCGAATAACTCAAAGACCATCAAATAACTCAAAGATTTCCATGATATACATGTCATTCGATAGAGGTTAAACAAACTTAGATATTACATATCATTATCCAGGATAGCTAATTACTGCGACATGGTTATTTAAGAAAATCCGTTTCCTTATTTAATCCCAAATTTTTTTTTAAATTTGAATTTTCAAAAAAAAAGTTTTTTCAAATCGCTCTAACTTTTGAAACCGTTCAGATAAAAGCCTCTCTTTGGTGTCAAAATGTAAAAAAATTATTAAACTTTATGATTACAAGGCCTTGGGCAATTAAAAAAGTTCAATCACTGTATTTTTGGCGCCATATTTAAAAAAAGAGCTATTTTTTGTAAAATAATTCTAGCGCAATAATAAGCATATCTGGATCTTGACATCAAATATGTAATATCTAAGTTTGTTCAACCTCTATTGAATGACATATATATCATGGAAATCGAGCTGCTGGTCTTTGAGTTATTTGCGTTCAAAGTAATTTAAAAAGCACCCTGTATAAAATAATCATTTGAATTTGTACATGTTTCTTGGCATATTATAAAACAGAAATCAGAAGTGCCTAATAGCAACATTAGATAGAATGATAAGATCCATTAAAGATAAAGCTAGGTAAATAAAACTAAAAACTATATAAATACTAAATAAATCATAATAAAACACAATATTAAAAACCTTAAAGGTGGTTATACTAATTAAATAACATAGGTACCTACTTTTAATATATAGCATAAAATTAAGCATAAAATTAAGACTTTTAAGAATTAAATAAAAATTAGACATAAATATTTTATAAATGCAAATTTATAAATAACAACTAAACTTTTAAAACTTATACTACTCACGATGTTCAAAGTTATTATGATGTTCAAGATTCTTATGAGGTTCATAAATCATAAATATACTCCCTACCTATAGCTTCTCTCAGCTAACAGCTAGGGAGTATATTTTTGATTTATGCTCATAATGTTTGATTTTGTACAATTTTCGCACATAAAACCAAAAGCCCCGACTTGATGAGTTTTCTTAATACATTCTAAATTACAAATAATATAAGGTAGGTAATAAAATGAAATAATATTTATAAAATAATCTTTTACCTTTGTGGACCCACTTCTCACAGGTTCGACACTTACGCATATTATTCTTAGTTTCTTCTAAGTTTATATGAACTTTTAGACAGCCTGGACAGTACACACCTTTTCTAAACAACTTATGGCAGGTTGAACAGTGAGAATGTGAAAAAAACTTCAATCCTTTGTCCGTTTTCTTATACTGGAAAAAATAGCAAAAATTTCAAACCTCACTACTTATGCAGTTATATTATGGTAATTTATATTCACTATGACTATGTATTAGTAGATTAAAATTAACTGACAAAAAAACTAGTTCAATACATACTTCGTGATGCCATTGGTCATCTGATTGACCGCCCGGTTGTTTAGACCCACAGCTATCGCAATAAAATGAGCTATCACATATACGACAATGCCTAGAAATAAAAAAATCATCAGTAAGTACTCTCTTTGTGACAATCATTGATGAGAATATTGTTTGCGATTTTCTCTCGTGTAATACTTACCATTTTCCTGTTGGTACTTTTCTCAAACCAACGCAATATATATGATAGCTATTTTTAAAAGTTAGATATATTATTAAAAATTAACATTTCATCAGTATATGACAATAATTAACAAATTATCAAGATTACCCTCTGTCACACAAGTCACAAAATAGCATCTTGTCTTCGTCAGCAGGGTCCTCACAAATATTGCCTATATGAATATTAATAAAAGTTAAATTTGATATAGCCTCCAAATGCTAATATAAATCACATACAATTTTTACAATCGGTACATTGCCAATTATATTTCTTTATAAAGGGCAGCATATCCAAGGATAATTCAAGGCATGTTGGATGATCTATTTAAATAAAAATAAATATGTACGATTAGCTATGCTAGCTTGAACTTATAATTTATTAAGATTTTGAGAAAGAGCATAAGAAAAATTAGAAATGTTTCAGTACTTGAGACATCGCATTTGCCACAATTAATTAGAACTTCAGGAATTCCTATTTTATTCTGAGTTTGATCCCCATCACACCTCTTACACCGTTGGTAACGCTTAGGCTCTTCGATTCCATCGATCCCGTTTTTGTTTCCTTCGTTATCCACATCCATTTCATCTTTTGAGATATCTCTAGAAGAAGATGAGGATCCATCACTAGATGAACTACAATTATAAATAAAAAATGTTAAGTCAAGTCATAAACCTTTTAAGCACGATTATTTTCTATTCTCTACTTACGATGATGAATCCGATGATGAATCCGAGTCAGAATCTGAACTATCATCAGAGTCGTCACAAACTGATTTTGGTCTCATTTCTTCATAAGAACCAAGTGGTGGTCCATATATTACGGAATTTAATGGCAAATATTTTAACTCGGTAGAAGTATATCTATTCATAATAAGTACAAAACAAATTTACAAAACTCAATTAACTAATAATGTGGTTAATCTTACTCTCTATAATTGTCGCAAAATTGTCCTGGAAGGAGAGCAACTGGATATGTCGAAATTTGTGTAGATTCCTTAGGCAGTACTTTCATTTTTCCTTGTGGATAATGAAGTGTGTAGGTTTGCAAGTCAAAAGAGCAACTTCTGTCTTCTTTTCTTTCTACATTTAATTGGCTATTCCATTTTGAACAAGACTTCATTATTCTTCTCATAAACTCAGCAGTCCTATCCCTTGGAGGAGGTGCAACTTGTGGAATGCTTTTTTGTCTTTCTTTTTCTAATCTTTGTTCAAGTGTTTTTATAAATTCCTCATATTTTTCTGGAAAGTCATTTGACATAATATCTAATACATCAGAACTTCTTAAAGCTGTCAAGCCTAAATTAATTTTAAAGAGAAAGGTAAATCAATACTTGTAAATATGCATTATGAATTATGACATTTTAAAATAAAATAATCGATTTAAGTATGTATATTAGAAAATGAAGTTTACCTTGAGTAGCCTGAGTTTCTGAAACAATTTTATTCTGCCTTAAAAAGTCTCTCTCGTGCATTTCGACAACACGACGTTCAAGATCTGGATATTTTCTTTTAAATGATTTGACATCTAGATACTCTGTGATTTGTTCTTGTAGAATATAGAGCCTTGCATTTCTGTCATTTGGTGGCCAAGAATATTCGTATAAATTTTCAGCAGTTACAGGTTTTCTATTCAAGAAAAATTTGTAAAAAAAATTATTAATAATAAGTTCACTAAATGAATGAAAAATTAAAGAAAATTGTTAAATGTAAGGTAAATTACCTATCTTCGAGATTATCCTTTGAAAATTTTTTAGTCTTGGCGGGTGTATTCGTGTTTGTTGAATTCGAGTTACTTTGAGACTCTTCATCTTGTAACAAAATCTGAATATCTAGCACAACAAAAAATAAAACAATTGTTCTTTATATCAATAATATTATATTTTAAAAAATTCTATTTTTAATTACCTCCATTCATTGGCTTTATATCGGCACTCATTCTTGTTTCTTCTTCAAATACTTGTAATGGAGGCTTTTTTTGAGGAAGTTTAATTATTTTTTCCTTTTTTGCAATTAATTTTTCCTTTTTTGCTATTATTTTTTTCTTTTTCTCTTTCAATGTAAGTTTCCTTACTACACCTCCTCTTGAACCTCTTGTGCTGCCTGTTGAGCCTCGAGACAATCTTGGACCTATATGACATTATGTTTATAGATTAAAATCAGAATCTCATTTTTAGTTGTTAAAAAGGAAATAATTAAATATTCACCTCTAGACCCACGTCCTCTTGGTTTTAAACCTCCACGAATTGGGGAGTTTTCAGCGCTAGTCCCACTTGGTGTTTCACTTTCATCACAAATTTCCTCTTTCACTACTTGATCTGGTGTGGACGGTGAAGCAAAAGTTTCAATTGACGAAGTAGAATCGTTTTGTTTACCACCTTTCTTTACTTTTTTCACTTTTTGCTCCTTTTGTTCTTTCTTCTCCTTCTTTTCTGATTTAACTCTGACGACTCTGAGTGGGGTTCCAGTTCCTTTCGGACGCCCTCGTCCTCTTCCTGATGCTCCTGGAATTTTGCCACCTCTTGATCCTCTTCCAGATTTAGGTCTTACTCCTATAAACTCACTGCTACTGCTAACAAAGTCAGATTTTTCTTTTTTAATATTGGCTACAGTGTCATCTTCATCTGCCCTTTTTGAGTCTTTTCCTTTCTTCTTTTTTAATTTCAAACGAGGTATAATTTCAAATGGCTTAGTTGGTTTTCGTTTCCTTTTTGTTCTTCTTGTGCCATCATTGCTGTCCTCGTTACCATCTTCATCTTTTTCATTGTCAGCCTTACTCCCATGCGAATCGCTTTGATCCCTTGACTCCCCAGTTTCATCAATATTCGAACTTTTAGCAATTGATGCTTTATTATCTTTAGCATTTTGTTTCTTTTTAGGCTTAATTTCATTTGATTTTTGATTTTTCTCTAATTTTGCTTTCAGATTCAATTCATTTGGTTTAACTATTTTCTGCTTAATGTTAACTTTGTTCACTATATCTGACATTTTTGATGAAACTTCTTCAATACTCTTACTATTGCTTTTATTATTGGTATTACTCTCTTCGTCCATTTCTAAATTTGAATCTTCTTCGTTGTCCTTATCCATTTTTAATTTTTTACTTTTTGGTTCAAGTTCTTCCTCGTCATCAAAAGAATTATCATTGTCTCCACCAGAACTTTCGCCAATATCGGAGTATGGAGGCGCTTTTGGATCTTCTTCTTCATCATCTTCATCGTCTACTTCTTCTATTTCATCCTCATCTGGTTTTGACTCAGTTACATTAGCATTCTTTTTAATTTGAAGTTTAATTCCAGACAAAATATTAGAACTACTGGCTGATGAAACAATATTATCATCAGACACAATCTTTCGACCGCTTTGTTCACTCTCATTCTCATTACATGACTTAACAACATCTTGATCTTTTTGTTTATCAAATGGAGCAAAATTTTTTACTGGAACCAATCCAGGAATTGGTCGAAGTGGTGGAAGTTTTTTTGTAACATTACTAGCAACTTTGACGACATCATCACCTTTAGGTCCTTCCATTCTTACTTCGAATA